>JADDOH010017729.1:0-14682 GCA_016648135.1 Agrypnia vestita
TTATTAAAAACAATGTCCTTTTTGCAAATAATTATTGTTTTCCAGACGTCGCGGAAATATATCGCCCTATGAGGTTATGATGATAGCCGCGTATCTGTTTATGTTAATGAGTTTATCGAAAAGTAAGAGGAGAAAAAAGAGGATAATGCGAAATTATTTACTGCAAAGAGAAAGAAGGACGGACATTCTATGCGATCTTCGATCGATACAGCTCGATGAGTTCGAGAACGATTTCGTTTCCCCGCACTGTCATCTTGACAGATACAACGCATGCGTATTCACTTAACATACCACGTGGTACTGACGCTCCGCGGAATGTTGCAGTGAGTACTCTCGGGTACCGTGCGCATGGCAACGTTGCTACGGCACGTAGAAATGCCGCGCTATGTTGTGCGCGAGGTCGCGGAACAGTGCACGACGTTGCAACGTCACGTAGACTCTATGCCGCGCGTGCTGTTGAGGGACAATTTGTCCCCTAGTGAATACATGGCTTTACCAGTCAAAAATTCAGTACTTGTAGGACTTAGCAAAGACGCGGACCATTTCATGTTCCGCCCAATCGCAGGCAGAGAAAATACAAAAAATACGATGTTCAAATATTTATATAAGAGTCGTTGTTACTATTTCATGGGTGTCGGCTATAAATAAGTAAATAATTATTATTTAGAAACCGGCATTTAAAAGTTACAGCTAGTATTACTATTAAAAAAACCACTCACGGTGTAAGGTACGCACCAACCTGTCTCCAGGGTTGAAAGCTGTAGCCATTTAAATGAATTAAAAGGTTATTAATTAACTGCTCCCCTAAACATGTGTGTACCTAATTAATATAAAAGTTCTGGAATAAATGTCCAGACCACAGAGCTGAGGACAAAGTAATCACTTATAAAAAAATAGGAGCGTGTATCAAAGTAGAAAGAAAATTAGAAGTTATACTTTTCTGCCATACATAAAAAACTACGTGCTGTATTGTATAGCTTGCGTTGGAACATATTTTGACAGAATGCGAATGTAATTAGTAGTAAATAGAGTTTTCATCAATGAATGTTCTCCATCGACGGATATACAGGATTGTACAGGATTGCATTTTGCTTGCATAAAAAAAGTAAATATTTTTTTTTTAAACATCGCCCATGGAGTATTCAAATTGAGACTGCTTATCCAAATTCAAATGCTTAAGTTTACGGCTAAGCGCTCAATGAAAATGGAAAATTATTAATTTTAATCGAAATAATGACCAAATCATGTCAAAAATGATTTAATAATCACTTCAATCAATCCACTTCACATAAATATTAAAAGTTTCAGGGCTCTAGCTAGTCGGCAAGTTGGTGAAAAATCTGCCATCTGGTAGTATTAGTGACGGACATTGTTACACGGAGAATTTATACATTGTGATCAATGATTAATACTAATGTTATAAAGTTTTACCTGTACATTTTTTGTACCTGTATTACCTGCCGAAATCCCCCTGATTCAAATGTCATAATATACAAATGTCTTACCTGCTCTACAGAAAAAAAAACAGATTTTATTCTCGGCCGTATTCCGAGAATAGCAATATTGGGATCTTAAGATTTTTATCCCAACACTTAATAGATGAGAACAAAAAATAAATAAACGAGACAGGTATACGTAGGTGTCAGTTTTTTTTCTACGTGAGAGAGAGAGGGAGAAAGACTTACACGCCGGTTATCCGTCAAACGTCAAAATATAAATACGAGCCCAACGCGACAGTGACAATTTTTCCATAATTTTTAATCCGGACGCTGTGGGAGACGAAATTCACAAGTGCATATGAAATATACAGGGTTATTTGTAAAACATTAGTAACCTCGCAGGACTATATTCCTGTCTTGATTATGAGGCGAAAATGTTCAAGCTATTATGACCTAATATCAATAGTTTAGGAGATGTGCGACATCAAAGTTTGCATTTTTTTTTTCAATATTTATGACTTTTTTTTTTGTAAAACGTTGGACTGTCATTACAGTAACTTATATCGAATATGAAAAATTCATTCTCTTTAATACAAGTCACATAAAAAAATAAAAACCTTCGAATTCCAATTGGAAAACATTCCAATTGGAATTTTTTCAAGGTTTTTATCATTTTATTTAACTTGTATTGAAACAAATGAATTTTTCGCAATTGATATGAGTTATTGTAATGATAGTCCAACGTTTTACAAAAAATAAGTCAGAAATATTGAAAAAAAAATGCAAACTTTGATGCCGCATATCTCCTAAACTATTGATATTAGGTCATAATAGCTTGAACATTTTCGACTCACAATCAAGACAGGAATATAGCCCTGCGAGGTTATTAATGTTTTACAAATAACCCTGTATAGTAACATCTACAGAAAATATTATAGGTTTGGTACCATAACGCAAGTCTGGTTGCTGGTTCTTTATCTATTAGTTTTCGATTAGTGAGTCGCGACTTCACGGTGTGGACAATTTCGTTGCATAACTAAAGTTTCTCCTCCTCCTCCTACGCATTATAACTTCAAAAATTTGATCCTAAAAGTTCCGTAATCAATATGTGGTTTTATTTGTGGTCGGAGTTTTCTGGGATGTCCTGCCGTCTGTATACGACTTTTCGGATCCCGTTACAGGATCCGTTATCAGGGCTAATGTGTTGATATTTAAGAGAGGTTCGAGACGACTTTGTCATCGGTGTACACGCAAAAAAGTAAAGAAGAAAGTGTATTTAATTCAATCACACGTTAAAATTAAATGCTTAATATATAAAAGGATATAATTCCCGATAATAATAATTTCACTGTCCGTCCGTAACTTCCTAGAATCTAATAGCTGATCTCATCACGATTTCAAAATTAGTATGATTTCAAAATTGTTATTAAATAAAATGAAAACATTGACATAACACTTTTTTAAAAAAAAAACACTCAAAATTATATACTTTTTAAAATATTTTGATTTTTTTATTATATTATAATATTCCATTTTAATGAAAATTAAAACCAATATGTGCATCCATTACTATATCGCATATGTCATGATGAGGTGTATAAAGCGAGGTACAAAAAAGTAAAATTCTCTACGTAACAATGTCCGTCACTAATGCTACCAGATGGCTCAAATAATAATGAGGTTACTTACTTACTTACTTACCATCACGCCGTTTCCCCGAGGGGGTAGGCAGAGAGGATAGAGCGCCATACTCGTCTGTCCTGACATACAACTTTCGCTTCGTCTACATTCATACATCTTCGCATGCAAGCTCGACGGTTGTTCAGACTTCTAACAGGACTATCTTCCAGTATCTGGTTAATCTGGTCATGCCACGTCTTCCGTGGTCGCCCTCTTTTTCTGGCGCCGTCAACACTTGCATCATATATCTTTCTTACCATTCTTTCCTCATTCATTCGCTCAACATGCCCAAACCACCTGAGCGACCCTATTTTTATTCTATGTATTATGCTACGATCAGCTTTACATTCATTCCTAATATCTTCATTCTTTACTCTATCATACATGGATTTACCACACATACGTCTAAGGGACCTCATCTCCACTGCATTCAACTTCACTTCCATACATTAGTGTCGGTACCAGAACTCCATTATGTACCGCCAGTTTTGCCTAATGATGAGGTAAAATAATGAGGTAAAATATAATAATGAGATATAAAAAGCAATGAAAGCAACATTTTCTATTTAATAATGTCCACCACTAGCGTAGTCAAGACGCTACGCTACTCTAGATAGCGCCGTTCTCACAGCCTTTACCGGCGACCGAAAAATGTACATTTATAATAAAAGTACGTCGTTTTTGACGGGCTACAGATGGGTTTTATTAAGAATAAAACCAATTCGCTTTTACCTACACAGGTAGGTACTATATTAACATTTTATCGAAAATCGATACTTAGACAAATATAATTATTATCTTGGTTTCATGAGTGGTTTTCCCTTTTCGAATGTTACCATTAAATGTTCGTCACATATTTCAGACGCGTTGGCAAATTATTATTTGAAGACGTTTTTAAATACATTTTTCATCCATTTTATTTGATTTCCATCGCGCGAAATTTATATTACGAGTGTAAAATACCTATCGCATTATATATATTCAAGAACACATTCATATTTGTGAAGTTGTAATTTTTCAGAAAAATTTTCTGTGAAATTTTTAAAACCGAATTAACTAATCAATTAGAAAGACATATAGAGAAATCTAATTCACGAAAACATATTCGGCTACTACCGGGATTCGAACCCGGGCCACCTCCTTTCCGGGGCCTAATTATATCCATCATCATCATTCTTGGCACTACAACCCTTGGTGGGTCTTGGCCTCCTCAATAATTAATTTTCCTCCACTCATCTCAGTCTATTGCCAGTTCTCTCCAGTTCCGAAGCTCCAAGGCAGAGATATCTTTGAGGACGTTGTCACTCCACCTTAGTTTTGGCCTTATATCTATACTCACGGAAATATACAAGGCTCCTATAGCTTAGTGGTTAGAGCACCGGCCCCGGAAAAGAGGTGGCCCGGGTTCGAATCCCGGTAGTAGCCAAATATTTTTACGTGAATTTGATTTTTCTGTATGTCTTTCTAATTAATTAATTAAATTGGTTTTACCAATCGTATCGTTGATTAAACACCGTTTTCTATGAACTACATATATCAATATATATTTTAGATATCTCACGTTGAGTTGGCAATGTCGAGTTGACAAGGATATCGGACAAGGGTATTAAGTTATACAGGAGTGTATTTATGTAGGTCAAACTACCTCAATATACAATTATCCACGCTCTGAAATTGAATATAAAGTATTTGGTACCTATATATTATTCGTAGACGAAATTTAACCTTACATCAAGATATATTACAGATGTCTCATAGAGACGAAGCTATATTTTTATTTGAGAAAGTAGGTACGGAAGTCTGTTTTCTTGGGTGGTCACAGGGCTGGCTTTAGTGATCACTTTACACAATGTAACGTTCACCAATACTGTTGTACATGTACAGAAATTTAAATATTAGGTCCTTACATATGAAATTGGCGTTTTGCCGTATTGGCAAATTTGATCTCAAATATCTTCTCTTTGGTTAGGAATTCCAAATCCAAATTTATACAGCTATTTACTCATGTATTTGTGTTTTGAAAATAATAATTCATTTGTTTTTTCCTCAATTGTTTTTTTCTTTGAGTCACTCAGTTTACAAAATGAAAAACTTGAAATATCGCGTTATTTACGAGTACGAGTTCCACCGTGGCACCAGTGCTGCAGAAACGGCTCGAAGGATTAATGATGTGTATGGCGACGGTGCCGCAAAAGAAAACACAGTGCGTTTTTGGTTCCAACGTTTTCGTTCTGGAAATTTCGACCTGCAGAACAAGCCCCGTGGACGGCTTGTTCTAATAAAAAAAAATCGGCTTTATGTTCCTCCCATACTAAACGCCAATTTCATATGTAAGGACCTAATATTAATTAATTTTAGTTTTAACAGACAAATATAGGCTTATTCTAGTAAATATGTAATAATTCGAAAGAATATCATATATACGTTAAATCAGGAATATTGAAAAATAAAATACAGGGGTATCACTACCAGTTGCGAAATCTATGTAGGTAAGAATGTTCTTAGGTTTTCACGGCCACTCAGAATCTTCAAGTTTGAGTTTACTGGGGTATTATGCCGTGTTGTTACGACCTTTTGGGCCGACGTTTCGGATCCCATTGCAGGGTCCATCATCAGGGCTGATGTGTTGTTGTGAATGTTGGTGTTGTGGTTAAGTATCGGCTTGCAATGCCGTGCCGAAGTCGTGATGTGTTGTATTGTGTTGTGTGTGTGATTCATCTGTTGTCTGATCACCATCTCTGCGGAGTCTGCGACGAGAATGACTTTGAAGGGCCGGATACCAAGATGTTTTTAATTTGAGACCGTCATCTCTATTAATATTTATCGGATGCTTGTAGATTTCTAGCGCTTCCTTGATAAGACGCGCATGGTGACTCTTAGGCTTTCCGAGGATTTTCGGTTCGAATGCAAAATGATGGCCGGTATCCAGAACATGCTCAGCCAGTGCTGATTTTTCTGGATGACCGAGTTTGCATGCCCGTTTGTGCTCGTTGACCATTTTGGAAATTGTACGCGCCGTTTGGCCCACGTATACTTTATCGCAGTCTTGACAATCGAGTCTATACACACCGTCTGTTTCTAAGCGATCTCGACACCAACATTCGCAACAACACATCAGCCCTGATGATGGACCCCGCAATGGGATCGAAACGTCGGCCCGAAAGGTCGTAACAACACGGCGTAATACCACAGTAAACACAAACTTGAAGATCTATGTAGGTATACTAACTTGTCAATGAGAAAAAATAACAACAGATGTCTCTAGCAGAGACCAGTGCAATATATGAAATGTTCTTAATTCGAACTTTCCTATATATAGAACATTAAAAAATTTGATAATGTGTGGATGTTATGTGGACCTATTAGAAGGCTCCATAGGTTAGGAAACGAGTATGGCTACCTATCGGATGTTTTTTCGGAAACACTAGCCGCCTACAAGAAAGCTCTTCTGGACGAATTCGGTCGTTTATAATTGGTTATTGATGTCATGTCTATCTCTTGTTTTTAGATTTTTGAATTTTACATTTCATTTTATTTTACTGTCATTTTTATTGCTTCTTGAGTTTCAGATTTGATTTGTTTACAATTATTTCATTTTGTTGTAATTTTGTTGCTTCTTGAATTTCAGACATAATTATTTTAATTTGTTGTAGTTTTATTGATCGTTGACTTTCATATTTGATTTGATAACTATTATTTCATTTGATGTAATTTTGTTATACCTTATGTTAAGTAATGTTTTATTTTTCTTTATATATCACTTTATTAACTGTTTTTGATAGAATTATACCTTATCTCCTTTTTTTATTATTACCTATAAATCTAAACATGTTTATATATATTGTTTCTTTAATGGTTCGTTGTACCGTGTATTAATTAAATAAAAAATAATATAATAAATGTTATTACGATAGAATCGGTGAACTTTGAATCGTGAAGAGTGATCACTCAAGCCAGCGCATACGGGTTGTGAGCCCTGAGCTATCGTATAAGAGACTTACATCCACTTTTCTCATATATAAATAGCTTCATCTATATGAGACTTCAATAATTTATCCTTAATGAAAATAAAGTGTAATAAACTGTATATTATATTTATTTTATTTTTATTTATTTTTATTTTATTTTATTTATTTATGTATCTTCTTCATCTTGTTACATGACAGGAGATGGAGCCGCTCATCTCACTAGGAAGAACCTGTGCCGAGATGAGCAGCTGAACAATATAGTTAGAACAAAAAATAATAAAGATATACAACAAAATACTATATAACTATAAAATTAATTAATTAATTAATTGAGTATATAAATATAAAATGTGGATAATAAGAACAGAATATACTGTAAAATACAAAAGCAATAGTGAAAGTAGAGTAATATATATAAAAATCATATGCATGGATAGTAACAAAATGTATATATAATAGCACAGTTAAAAGTATATTTAGGTATGTACCTATATAAGAGAATTAAATGAATGTTTGTGTATATTAAATAGTGATAAGAAATGAAGTTTAATGAGCAATAAATTATGACCTGTTTTCGGCAGTTGGGTATTTGTGCAAATGCAGGTGACAACAATGTCCTCTCCAATAGTGTTGTGTAAAAAGTTAAGAGTAGGGTGTCCACACTGACTATGACAGAATGGACACCAAAGACATTTGGATATCACTTCCATCAGTCTGCATAACTCCCTTAACCATTTTTTTAAAAAGTGACAGAGTGTTTGCACTCCTAATATTTTCGGGAAGAGGGAAAATAAATAATAAAAAAACTTTTTTAAATAGCACATCCAATTACTTTGCATATTGAAAAGGAAATTTGCAATGAATCAGGTTCCTTTCAAATTCGCCTATAAAGAGAAAGAATTGATTGAAATCTGGGATTCAATTCATATGCAATATCATAGATATCTGTAAATATTATTTGGCTTACAAATCTTAATCAATATAAATCCGAAATGGGTGACATTTTGAGTGCATTTCGATTAATCATTAAAGTCACCGATTCATTTTGATTCAAATTGAAGCTCAAGTTTAAGCGAAACCGGTTGGCCCAATAATCAATCGTGGTTTAACCTTCTTAAGGTCTCCGGGTCAATTTTGACCCATTTTGGGATGAATGAGCAATTTTCTCGAAAACTAGCGGTTTTTAAATATTGATATTTTATGACTTTTATTTAATCGCTGTCTTAAGCTTATTTTCAAATTCATCTTTTTTTTAAAAAATGTTATTGTGCGTATGAACTTTTTTACTCTAACGGCCTTCGGGTCAAGTTTGACCCACAGGTAATAACAAGTTAATTTTTAACGTACAAAACGTTTTGTCTGGTTATCGTTCATTAGAATTGAGGTAATTAGTTTCGATTTGTTTGTAGGATCATTTTTGTGTGGCTTTTGTAATTCTTACTACATTGCCAGTGATACAAAAACAACAGTACGATAATCTGTCTTTGATTAAATTATTCTCTCAGTTTAACAACGCATTCTTTAGTTCACGGTTGTAAAACTAATTTGGGCCTCTAAAAATGAGAGACAGTGATATAGAAATTATGTTAGAAGTGTCAGATGATCAAGAATCATATTCGGAAACAAAAGATTTTGTTGAGGAAGCTGAATCCTCTGACAGATCTGACAGTGATAGTTATAACAGTGATGCACAGCCTATTCGAACAATGACTTCAAAAGACGGACAAATAAAATACTCCAAGGAACCATTTACTCAATCTCGAGGAGGAGCATTCAGAGAAAACATCATTACCTTGATGCCAGGTTTGACAAGTTACTCTTGTTCAAGAATTACCACAGAGGAAGTATCGAGTTTTTATTTATTTTTCCCTCCTCCTTTGATACATACTATTTTGAAATATACTAATTTGAAATATTTACTAATATACTTAGTTCTCTCCTAAAAAATATACTTAGGAGAGAACTAAGGTTTTTGCTAATGATTGGTATGACATTGATAGTAACGATATATTCGCATTCATTTGACTATTACTACTGGCTGGTGTATTTTGCTCAAATAATGAAAGCACCGAAAGTTTATGGGATAGTAAAAAGGAAGACCTATTTTTGGAGCTGTAATATTAATATTAGACTACAATAAGTGTAAAGGCAGCGTAGATACCCTGGACAAAGCGGTCTCCTGCTATACCTACCTGCGAAAGAAAGACAAACAGATGGTCTCAAGTAATGTTCAGCGACATGGTGGATATATCAGCATACAACGCTTTTGTATTATTTACCGCTGCTAATGATAGATGGATGGAAGGGTGTCTAGCAAAACGGTGACATTATTTGGAAAACCTAGGTGTGTAGCTGGTTACAACGTATATAAAGTCCAAGAAAACATTACCGAGGACACTTTTTCTCTCATTAGAAATCACTTTCTCATTAGAAATTGCAAAAAAAAATACGTGAACACGAAACTCCTTCAACTTCGCTCAAAACGAAGAAAATACTACAGGGTCTACTAAAAAGGCCCCCAAAAGAATTCGTTGTGAATTATGTGCAAAAACTGACAATAAAACACCTATGATATGTTTAATGTGTAAAAAAATTGTACGTAAACAACATTCTAATACAATGGATTTATGCACATGTAATAAGGATTAATTTTTTTTCTAATTATTTTCTTTCTAATTGATTGCGTTTACGTAGTAAATACTTCAATTTGATATTATATTTTATATAACGATGGTTATAAATACATAAGATAGACGTAATTAAAAATAAAAAGGCAAAACTAAGAAATTTTGATCCATTTTTCCTTATAATTATACTACTCGGTCAAATCTGACCCAAGGGACGGTACCGTTAGTACTTTTGAAGCCCCTATGAAGGTTAATACAAAGAAAAGTGTTTTTATTTATTTTAGTTATCCTTTAAATTTATTTTCATGTTGAGTAGGCACTTTATTATTTTTAATTTTCCATATATATATTTTTTTATATTTTGAATCTATACTTCGATTTTTTAATATAATTTGTTAGTATACAATTGTATCTGACGAAGGGGCTCTGAAACATGTTGATATTTTTCAATACAAAAGTGATGAAAACTACGTTTATTTTTATTAATTATATTAAAAATAATGAGTTCATGGGCTTAAAATTACACATACACATACATTCTCAGAAAACACATCACCATACGACATTAAATATTATATTTGGAGATACATAACTCCAAAAAACATTTTCGAACCATATATTTGGACACCGTTATTTCTACTTTTAGTTGATTTTTTGGACATGGCACTTCAAGGATGTGTTGGGTACCGATATACACTGAAAACAGATCTTCAGGGAATAAAGATGACGGCATCTGATTAAAATGTCATGAAAATATGGTAATATTCTTAATTATTTGATTTATTACAACGTTTACAGCGGGTATCGGTATACATCACATCCTTGAAGTGCCATGACCAAAAAATCGACATATGGAATGGTGAGAATGCAAAATGATATATTCGCATTTGATATAATTTTTCAAAATTGAGTGCAAGAATATTCCTTTAACTTACTTACTTACTTACTTACCATCACGCCGTTTCCCCGAGGGGGTAGGCAGAGAGGATAGAGCGCCATACTCTTCTGTCCTGACATACAACTTTCGCTTCGTCTACATTCATACATCTTCGCATGCAAGCTCGACGGTTGTTCAGACTTCTAACAGGACCATCTTCCAGTATCTGGTTAATCTGGTCATGCCACGTCTTCCGTGGTCGCCCTCTTTTTCTGGCGCCGTCAACACTTGCATCATATATCTTTCTTACCATTCTTTCCTCATTCATTCGCTCAACATGCCCAAACCACCTGAGCGACCCTATTTTTATTCTCTGTATTATGCTACGATCAGCTTTACATTCATTCCTAATATCTTCATTCTTTACTCTATCATACATGGATTTACCACACATACGTCTAAGGGACCTCATCTCCTCTGCATTCAATCTACTTTCATTCCTCTTCTGCCAGCTCCAGGCTTCACTTCCATACATTAGTGTCGGTACCAGAACTCCATTATGTAATCCTTTAATAATGAGAAATATGGCAAAAATAATGATATTTTGTCATGTCTATACGTAAAAATATATTTATTAAATGCTTTAATGCGTAAAGTACTATTTTAAGTAGGTACGAGAACAATAAAGTTTAAGCACCACTATCCCAGAGTGCATACTTTTAAAAGGTGATAATTTTGCACTTGAGTTGTGAAGCCTTTACAACTCCTAGGTGCGAAGTAGACTCGAGAGTGGCTCGATGATTGGAGCTTAAGTACTCCCTTATGGTAAAGAAAGTACAAAAGAAGTTTCAAAGATATCTCTACACGAGAGAATAAGATATCTCTACACTATCCTTGACTTTACCTAACCGAGTTTCTCCAGGGTATGCTTGGCTACAATAGTTTAGAGACTAGAAGGAATGCGTATTTGAGTATGCATTTTTATCGATTGTTGCGCAGTATAATCGACAATCTTAAAATTATGCGGAACATTGTTTGTTATATATAAATAAATATATTACTTGTCTAAGACCACTAATGAGTTTAAGATGATTACATAGATACATGATAATTAGTTTCGACAACTACCGATGTTGTCATCAACGGGTGATGATTGATTCAGTTTATAAATGACGTAAACCTTTGGATGTCCTCGAATAAACTGAAACTTAACCCGACCAAAACTGAGTTCCTTTGGACAGCTACCCGAAGACGCCAACACCTGTTGGAAAAACTCCCACTCCCTATTTCAAAGATTGACATAATTCCTAAAACTAATGTCAAACTACTTGGAGTCTACTTGGATTCAAGCATGTCTCTTAGTAAACAAATTAATAGCACAACCAGCTCTGCATTCTATCATTTACGCCGCATTAAATCTATTCGCAAAAGCATCCCAACAGAAGCAACAAAATCACTAGTAAATGCATCCCGCTTAGACTACTGTAATGGTATCTACGCTCATCTCCCGAAACAGGAAATAAACAAATTACAATCTGTATTTAATGCCGCCGCAAGACTTATTACCGGCGTTTCAAAGTTTGCGCACATCTCAAACCATCTTCAAAACCTTCACTGGCTTAGATGTCCAGAGAGGATTGAATATAAGCTTTGCCTTACAATATTTAAGGCTATTCACAACATGGCCCCTCAATACATAACCGACTTCTGCATTCCATTCTCCGCAAATAATAGACAACTAACACTTCGCTCAGCATCAACATCTAATACAAATAGGTTAGCTGAAGTAAATCGCGTCCACAAAACTAATTTCGGTGATCGTGCTTTCGCGGTGGCTGGACCAAAGTTATGGAACAAACTACCTAACAAACTGAGACAAACTGTTCAAAAAACAACTTAAGACGCATTTATTTAGACAATCCTATAAAAACCTATAAAATCTAACCACAACAACGCTAGCTAATGTTTTCCACTCATATTGTGCACTCCGCGAAAACACATAATTCTTTCAGGGACTCACAAACTATTATAGTACTCAATTTTAATTCCACTTCTTGTATGCCACCTAGTGAATAAGTAATAGTAAATAAGTTTTTTCTTTTCTAGCAGTAAGTTGTCTTGTAAGATAATAATTTCTCTGTGTAAAGCGCCCTTGAGGTGAGTATTTCGCGAAAACGGCGCTATACAAATTATCCAATTATTATTATTATTATTAAATCATCACCCGTTGATGACAACATCGGTAGTTGTCGAAACTAGTTGTGTAATCATCTTAAACTCATTAGCGGTCTTAGACAAGTAATCTATTTATTTATATATAATTATAATGTCATTCCACAAAGTTAACGCCAATTCAATAAATAATAGAACATTGTTTGTATCTTAGACAGCCACAGCATAGATTGTTTCACAATCCAATAAACTGGACCAACCTGCCGATGGTTATGCCTGTTGGAAGAGCCACAGCTATGCTGAACAATATCACTTTGGACAATTTTAGAATATAAAAACAAAGGAAGCAATATCCTAAAAAAAAATAATGTAATCAACGAGGGTTGTTAATTTAGAATGAACTAAATTCGAGATTTTATAGGAAATATAGCCTAATATGTATAATTCAGTACATTCTAAATTAGTAATACTCGGCGATTGCATTCAAAACATTTTTTTTTGGATATTGCTGCCTTTGCTTTTATACCCCACAAATGATCTGTTGCATATCTCTGACAGAGTTTTTCGAAGCAGGATTCTGCTGCTTCTTGGATATTAATCATATTGTATATGTTTTATAGGCATATATTATTTAACATAGCAATTGGCGAAATACAAGATGAAGACATAAAATTACACAAAATACACGAAAAACACCAACACAACACTATAATGGCTCAAAACTATCACATAACACACACCAAAATAAAAACAGGACAATCCCGACTAATTTGCAACGGATTAAAACTATACAATGACCTGCCACAACAGACCAAACAACTGACCACTGCAAATTCAAAACAGATGTGACAAAAATGCTAAAACTCGGCCAATTATAAAAAAATGACTGTGTATCTAAATTATATTATTATTATTTCTTATATTGAATTATGTAAAAATGTTACCTTTTAGGTTTTTTTTTATATTTTAAATAAAAAAAAATATATATAATGTTAATTGAACATTTATAAAATTTACGCATTATATGTATGTTTGTAATGCAAAAGTTATATACACAAATAAATTGAAATTGAAAAATGTACAATAGCGTGAGGTGGTGAATTTTTTATATACAGCGTTTTTTGGAAAACATTAATAATCTCGTAGGACTATATTCCTGCTTTAATTATGAGACGAAAAAGTTGCAACTATGACCAATAGTTAGGAGATATGAGACATCGATGATTTGCATTTTTTTCAATATTTCTGACTTATTTTTTCTAAAACGTAGGATTATCATTACAGTAACTTATATTGAATATGAAAAATTTATTCTTAAATAAAATGATAAAAACCCTGCAGAAATTCCAATTTGAATATTTTCCAATTAGAATTTGAAGATTTTTATTATTTTATTTTTGACTTGCATTAAAGGGAATCAATTTTTCATATTTGACGTAACTTATTGTAATGATAGTCCAACGTTTTACAAAAAATAAGTAAAAAATTAAAAAAAATATATATGCAAACTTTGATGTCGCATATCCCATAACTATCGAACTTTATGAACATTTTCGACTCACAATCTAGGCAGGAATATAGTCTTGCGAGTACATTAATTTTTTTCAAACAACCCTGTATAATTATACACATTTATCTCTTTTACACCATTGCCAAGCGTCATTGGTTAAAGAGGGCCCTACAATTCTGCTATTCAAAGGGCTGAGTGAAGGTTGACTTCCGTTAGACACGCGTTATAAAGCAGGAACAAAACTAGGGCATAATTAAATCCTGCAAAGACTTTTATTAAAATATGTCACGGCTTGAACGGATTTCGAAGCAGTCCGCGTGTGTGATGTATACAACCTGTATGTGTGTGTTGTCAAAGCCTTCGGCGCGAGGCTTTAGGGGTGGGCGGGGCGGTGAGTAATCATCCCTGC
>JADDOH010017731.1:0-29266 GCA_016648135.1 Agrypnia vestita
TGCTTATATTGTAGATAAGATAATATTGCTTATATTGTGATAAGATAATAACTATTCATTAAATATAATTTATTCAGGAATATCGGAGTCGGAGAATTGTTTGCCATTGACGGCACGATTCATGCAAAACGAAGCCTTCTTGTGACGTAATAACTTCTCATTACAACCCTTTAATGTATACAAAGGCCCGACAAAACTGTATGCTGTCTCCAGATTCCTTCAATGTCTCTGGGGAATATATAATGAGGGCACCAAATGGAGGTGTTTCAATTGGCGGCAAAAAGCTCCCCAGCCTTGGATTTGCAGATGGTACTGGATTGATTGCGACCAGCGATGACGAAAATGGCAACGCGTCCACAATATTGAGAAAGACAGCTTGTTACT
Source organism: Agrypnia vestita (assembly GCA_016648135.1). Classification (NCBI taxonomy): domain Eukaryota; kingdom Metazoa; phylum Arthropoda; class Insecta; order Trichoptera; family Phryganeidae; genus Agrypnia; species Agrypnia vestita. The sequence continues at coordinate 385 of JADDOH010017731.1, forward strand.
GAATCTTGTAATACAGGAAGCATGACAAACATTCTCAGAGTAGATCGTTTTGAACAAATACCGAGAACCAAATGCAAATATGAAGAATTCAACTATTTTATCTACCTCTCTCACAAAAAATTGAAAATGCAAGCCCACGGTTCGAAGGAGAATTAATATGTATCAAAGAGTTAAGGTTGCTATTAAGGTCGTTAGACATATTTAACTGTAATTTCGGATATTTTATACACACCGTATGTATGTTGAAATATACAAACATCCCAATTTCAATAGAGATGACTGTTACAAACTCTCAACTATTTGGTGCCCTGTTCTAACGACACTGATTCAACCCTTGAGAGAAGTCGCAGTAAAATCCGCCGACGTAACTAGTACATATTGCACACTGGCGACCTCTATTGTAGAAGAAGAGAACACTCCACAACAAAGTGCATACAATTTATGCCCTAGAAAGTAGCACCAATAATCAGTCCGACCTCCACCTCCGCGGGTAAAGGTCGTCCTCCTGATGACGTTGGATAAGCATCCAACGAAACGTCGAGATTCGCTTCTCGGTAATACATACGTTGCGTATAAAATATCCGAAATTACAGTTAAATATGTATCAAATTTTTGAAAAAAAATCGCTCTGGTGTTTTTTTGGTGTTATTTTGTATGGATCCTGAGAAGGAAAGAAAGAAACTCGCTGTAATGTTGCCCCCATATCGTGATAGAAAGGTTCTTCATAGTAAGCAGACGACTGAACCTCTCGTACATTTAATATGTCGCTAAAATGATGTAGTTTGTAGAAGATGGTGGTCATTGTAAACATACAGAAAACCAGGTTGTTCTTCAACAAAATGGACAGACTAAGTCAGAGACACCGGAGCTTTACTATAAATATTTACCGTTGGAGAGTGTGAGTTGTGATCAATGAACAATTTGAGATTTAGGCCATCAACTCCCCATGCGGATGGGTGGAAAAGTTTGGTGATAAAATCATGAGTAAATAAGTGCACTTTTACTTACCTACACTTCGGCTCATTGCTCCAATTTTATGGTTTTACAATTTAATTTCTCTTAACGGAAACTTACAAAAACGTGCGCTATTGCCGATACGAGCGAACGGAATGAGCGCGTCATAATTCGCTTCTTCCATAGATTTTGCTCGGCGCTGGCAGATAGTGTTACCAGGCATTAGCGTATGGAATATATCAAACTAAACAAAGTTCAAGATAGTGAAGAGTGGAGGCAAGGACATCAAGCGCTACTGAAGCAGACCAATGGACCTGGATACACAGTCATGAGTTCATCAACTGAGAGATATGTCACATAAACACATCCAATATCGTGTATATTTAAGTAAAAATGCAATACCACATACTAATTTAGACATAAAAGATGTTAGCTCTAGCGTGGGCAAAGCCCAGTGAAGCCCTCATCAAATGTAAAAAAAGTTATTACAAAAAATTTTAGAATTCCTCCGAAAAGGACATGTTCGATGACTGCCTCTTCTATATTGCGTCTTGCAACGAAGCATTACATTCGGGGTTTCCAGATTTTCTAACTAGTTTGCTACAAAAGATCTTGGTAAGTAGATAACCTGAAACTAGCAGATCAGAAACGAAAGTTAACTGAATGGAAATGAAATCACACCGGCGCCGGCGTATGTCTGAAAAGTCTATTTCTGAAAAATAAACAAATCAGTAAATACTACAAAACTGATCTTAGCTTAGTGATTAGAAGTAAAAAAGATATTGTTTTGGCCATGTTGAGTAAATGTATGAGGAAGAAATTGTATATGACGCAAATTTTCTTCTCGCCAGAAAGGGAGGACGGCCGCCGAAGACTTGGCATGACAAGGTTAACCAGAGAACGATAATCCCGTTAGGATGCTCAATAATCAAGTATAAGGGCTTGTTCAGACACAGCGGGAACCGTTCAGTTTCAGAATCGCGTTTCAAAACATGCGATTTGTGTCATCTGTTCACACAGCCGCGGTTAATAAGCGATTTGTGCGCGCGAAAATAAACGTCAGTTTGACAGTTCTGGTGCCGTTCTCCATCTTTGAATATCAGAGATATATTCGCTCATTACTTTGTTAACGACGGCCGTCTTCCATGGCAAGACACATAAATATCATTCTGTCAGTTCATTTTTGGTGAATAAATACCTACTTCTCTAAAATACTCTTTTTTTCCACCATTTCCAAATATCTCCACCAACTCCTGCCAAGCTTGGTTCTTGGCATATTTGAGTAATCCTCACACTATTACAGGTCTTTTCTACCATATTACAGGTCTTTTCTACCATATTACAGGTCTTTTCTCCACTTCATCAATAAAAAATTCAATGTCAAAGCGATCCAAAACCATAGAAAAGAGAATATAATCCACACGTGCTCCTGTTGTGACATGGAACCGTGCGGTGCCCGCAACGCGACTGGACGCTCTTGTAAGGCCCCATAGTAATAGGATCGTGCGGGCGCCGTGCGGGTCTATTTTCTAGCGGTTGGGTTGCAGGCACCGCAGCGGTTGACTAACCGCACGGTTGTGTCTGAACGATCACATACAAACCTAGGTAAATGAGACCCGCACGGATTTCATGCGATTCTGAAACGGCACGGTTCCCGCTGTGTCTGAACAAGCCCTAAATGTGTCTCTCTATCTATTAAATGGCATGTAAGTAAGATAGTAAGTTATATTGGTTTACTGAAAATATCAATACAAGATAGATCAGATATTACAACGCCGTACAAGGGCCGCCTTTAGAAATTTACAACGTTACAATTGATTCTGAATGCGGCCCTTGTGACGAGCCATCGATGACGCTAATGGACTGGTTGAATACAAAATTTATTGGAGTACACAGTAGAGGCTTTGATTTTTTACAACAGGTTGTTTTTCTACCCAGTTTTATTCAATGCATGGGAGGGCGTACTGAGAATGTGTAAAGATTGTGTTCGCGGAATGAGATAAAACTAAACCTTCAAATATGTATTTTGGCATTATATTTGCAAAATAACTTTGGAAAAGATACTGCACCGCATCCACCGATCTACGGTCATCCTAACGACGGATTTATGCCGCAAGGGTCTGACTCGGTGAATAATTTGGAGACCCCTTGTCTTTATATAATAATAGCATGACCACTGTATGAATGCGGCTGGCATTTTGGCCACGCGCAGTAATATAGGTATAGACGAACCGTAATACAAGTATATAGACGATGTTTTAGGCTAAACTAAATAGTAACAGATCTGAAGTGTAGAACCGGTCCAATAAAAACTGTGATGAAGTCATGATTGGGAGCCAGATAATCGGAAAGCCAGTATTTTTGCAACTAAAACTGTGTTTTTAAGTTTTTAATTCTTACACAGGTTAAAATTAGTCCGAAATATACTTAGAATTCTAAACATTTATGTGTATTTAGTGAAATCAAAGGCGAAAATAATTAAAAATCAGAAATAATTTTACAAACCCAAAGAACCGAAAAACATTTATGAAAATTTATTATGCCTAAGGACATCCATGAAGAAAATACTCGTTTATGTGTTAGACTTTTTTTAAATATATTTTTTTCAAATATTTGCGAAACTTTATTTCAAAATACTTTTCTTTTTTAATATTTGTAAAAATGGAATATGTATCATATCAGTTTTCGGACGATTTTACCACGCTAATATTAGCTTCATTTGTTTATCTGCGATATTTCACTCGGTTCCCAACGTCCAATCAAACTGAAATTTTGCCCACAGACGTATTCTCGATGACATTACGTGAATCAATTAATCCATCATAATTAAAAAATGAAAGTTTTATATGGGAAATTAGTTAGTGCTAGTTTCCTACTGAAAAAACCACTCTTTTATTTAAATGTACCCACTCAAAAGTAAAAAAATAAATTTTTGGCCAAAAATGTTTGTCTCACTCTTCAAATAATAGTGTGGGCGATTTCTCTCCATCAACAACAAAATTCAGTAATCTACATCCATATCGTAAGCGCCCACCTTTTATTTGGAGAGTGAAGATAAAACATTTTGGCGGAAAATTTATTTTTTTACTTTTTATTACATTTAAATAAAAGCGTGCTTTTTTTAAAAAAAATCATGTATTTAAATGCTTCTTTTATGAAAATGGAACTAATTGTCTTCTTCTGGAATGGTACTCAAACCATCGGCTACTGGATCGCTAGGCGAGAGTCGTTCGAACAATCTACTCAGCAGAGTAGTAATCAGTGATAATTATAATTAATATTCGCTGCCTGTCTCTAGTGTGTGATGATACATATGCGTATATGATAATATCCAAAACAAGAATCGACAGGAACCGAACCCGTATCTCCACGATCAAAGGCAAACGCTCTACCTCTAGGCTATCGAGGCCGAAAAAACACGTTTTTTGTGCGCAAATCGTTTACGAAGTGTTTAATGAGATATTTTTTTACGAATCCTCGCAGTCCACACGGCATAATGACCCGTTTACCCATTCCAAATTGCACAAACACATTTAGTGCCTGGAGTAAGAAACAATTAATTTCACATTAAGCACCTGAGTGCATTAAGAGAATGGTATCATTATCTTCACCGACCATTTTTGATATTGGGAAGTAGGTAGGTGCCTCCCTAGCCTAACCCTTCTGATGCCTTTATTGTCAAAGTTATCAATAATTTGTTTGTGTTATTTTTTCAACAGAAATAAACTCTTTTTACGGTAATAAATGGTATTATCGACTGTCCTCAACTACTAGAACGTATCTGCTTGCGTGTTCAGTCTCGCATAACTAGAAATCATGCCGGTTTTGCCGTGGAAACTGCAGCTATTAACTACTTCTTTAATTCCCCACTGCAAAGGCTTCCTAGACTAGCAAACATGTACGAGCAACTGGACGTCTTTGCCAATAACTGTATATTATTCAAACATATATTAAAGGTGTATTGAAAGATTACTAGTATTTTTAGAATTGGACTTAAAAAATTGATTTGTATTTGTATGTATATTTTTTATTATATTTATGACTTGTGCTTGTGCTACATCTTTTCATTCTACATTATTACATTTTTTTGTTTTTGAATTTCTATTATATTATATTTTTCTTATGCTTCTGCTTTTTATATACTTGCTTTTTACTTTATATTATATTTATCTTTATATATTTGTATCTGTATTTTAAGTATTCACTTTATGTCATTATTATGTTTACATGTTATTATTTATTTTCTTTATACTATATATTCTGTTAATGTACACTTTACCTATCTGTTGATAAAATAAATAAAAAAATTAAAAATCGAGCCGATTAAACAAAGGAAATATGGCATCTTATACAGTACAACCATACTTAATCATTTAACTTTTATATTTTCACGACATGGTACAATAAGAAGGAATTACGCATTATTATTATTATTATCGAAATCTCTCAAACGGTCCACCGGATTCTGGAAATATCATGAAAGTGATTTTACTTATGAAAGGAGATCGACCAGCCGCTGCGCACTCGGTGTGTTTTTGCATTGTGGTGACAGCGCGACAGCCAATCGCAAAGCTGGCAAACAAAAGTGCAGCCAGCGCGCGTGTTTTTCCAGCGATAGTAAATTAAGAAAGTATCTACCGGCTACCGTGAAGCAAATGCATTTCAAATATTATTTTTTAAATTTTTCATAAGAATAATTACAAAATCACTAAAATAAATAGATACAAACTAACGTAAATTCCTTACAATAAAACTTTTAAGAAACTCAATATGTAAAAAAAAAAGTTTTGTTTGCTAGGGGATTTAATTAAGTAATAATAATTACAGAATATTTAGAGTTTGTCCAAATTTTTCAGAACAGAGTACTGGATTTTGTATCAAGGACATCATTTATCAAGATATATTGTAGATGTGATATACAACGTCTATCATATTTTTGGAAGTTGTATGTATTTAAGTTTTAAAACCCGTTCCACATGTATATTGTAATAATCATTAGCGCGACCGGCATCCGAAGTAAAATAGATATCTCATTAGTGACATCTGTGGTTAATTAAAAAAATGAAAAAGTTTTGGATGCCGGTCGCGCTAATGATTATTAAAACATACATATGGAACGGGTTGTAAAACTTAAATATATACAACTTCCAAAAACTTGATTTACGTGGTATTTTTTCATGGAAAAGATGAACATTAAGTTGTGTAAAGTGATCACTTAAGCTAGCCTTACTATAGGTCGTAAGCTCTATGAACACTCAAAGACTTCCATACCTACTTTCACATAAAAAATATAATTTCGTCTCTATGAGACATCTATAGTATATCTTCAATAATAAATACTTTAACTGAAGTGTAAATGTGGCTTAGTAGTGATATTCTTTCACTGTGACCCATACAGCTCTCCTAAATAAGTGGTTTAGTTAATCTCTGAACATATTTGACACTTAAATCGTTTCTCGTAATATGATTAACAAAATATCTAGTTTTGTCACTTCAGACAGATATCAATACCATATTTGCTGACCAACTTTTTTTCTGCGAATTTATTATTTCTATATTCTATTCCGTACTTTTAAAGGCTCTACGAGTATGTTAACAAAATAAAATATAGAAATAATCATTTAAAAATATTGAGCGAACGTGCAGATAAAAAGTCAAATACTGAAAGGGTTAAAAGAAAATAGTAGTGATGTTATATATGTCCGTAAAAATACATTAATTTAACAAAATATTTAAGTTAATAATAGAGGGTTAATATTCTCCAGATAACCAGCTTTAAGTAATTACGTAGTTTAAAAATAACTTAAAACAAGTTTCATTTATCTCCTTTGTGTTTCACGAGGCCCGATAATTAATCTGCGTGTGTTTCTCATTATTATTTAAATAAATAATATTATTGCGTTTCTGGAAAATAAAAAAAATATATATTAATTTTATTACTGTACCAGGAATAAACATTAAATACTTGACTAGACCTTTTCCATATGTACTGTAAATAAAACGAGTATCTATACGTGACTGTGATAAAAATATTAAATTAATATTTATCCGTGCACCTTAACATCAAATGTTATTATGATAATTTTGTGTAATGTTACTTTTTAAAATAAGAAACCCTAATAAGCGTTTAATAATGAATGCCTTAAATATAAGCTAACATTAGGGTGCATCGTAAAATGGGTAAATTTATTTTGCTTTTTTCGAATTTTTTCAACTTCTTATGTTAGTATGTGTCAAATAACAATCATCGTAAGTATCGATGTTACAGTCACGCGATTATTAGCCTTATGAAAGTTCCCCCAGTATGGAAATACAGACGATTATCAATAAAAAATTCTTGGCAGGCAGTCGGTTGACTAGGGTACTGAAATGGTTAATCAACCGAGTTAATTACCCTAGTTAGTACCACGACGGTTTAATAGTTTTCAAACATAAACACGACACGAACGGAAAATATAACAGTGTAGTCAGAAAAAATCTTCAAGTTTCACATTTTATTATTAAGCTATTTTAAATTAATTTAAATGTAGTAGTATAAATGTATAGTTAGATAATCTGAAGCAGAGAAAAACTATCGAGCAATAAACTCTAGCGTCGTGATATTTACACAGCTTTTTATGTCTAGATTTTCTAGGTTGACGTGACTTTTTTCAACATGAATTGTAAAAATTAGAAATATTCCTTTTCAAAAAATAAGACACATTATTGCTTATTACATATTTTCCAACAAGAAAAAATAGCGGTGACTTAAGTATCTACTGATTTTATTCGTCTATTTTTATTCTTGCAAGCATCAATTCGTTTGAACGTTTTTCAGTGAAATGTAAGGGAATGTGATTAGAATTTTTAATTATCTTTGATTCCATATTTCTCGCGTATTTAGGTAATACGTACAGAATTTTTCTATTATTTTAAACATCCAATTAAAATATTTTTAATACATGTTATCTCTTGACAATCACAAATATTAATTGTCAAATAATCTAACTATTTTCATTCCAAAGAATATATTGCCATATTCACTCAATTTACTATAAGTATGTAATTTTTGAATCGAAGGAACTACCAGTTGTAACGGTGGGATTATGTAGGTGTATACAATTGAAATGTTTCTTTACATTAATGATATTTACAATAATGATGATATTTGAAATGAATAATGAAATTTAATGAATAATGAAATTTACAATACTGATGATAAAAATAATAATTAATTATGAAAGAAAGAAGAGAAAGGAATGATAAAGAAGTGTAGAGTGTACAGTTGAAATACGAACTTTTCAGTTCGTACAAAGAGATCGGTTTCTCAATGCACATAAAAATGTCCCATCTGAGATGAACGGGACTCTGAAAATGGATGCATGCTTCACGAGTCCCTAATAAGATACTCGATGGAAATCCAGGGGTGAAGTACTAATTGGGGGACCAAGACATCTCTGCAGAGACAATGTGAAGAGGAATGCTAAGGACCAGCTGCTGACCAATTGAAAAATGGCAGCAAAACTTTGAATATTCTGAAAGAAGAACATTGAGGACCCCGGGATTCGATTTGAGCCTTGGAGCTATTGAAAAAGTGTGTTAAAATGATACTCCCAGAAATAATAATGACCATTTTAAAATGCGGTTGAACTAATCTGCGTAAAAACGTATTGGGAGAAAGGGCGTGGCCCATACCATTAATTGCCATTAAAAAATAATAGTTTAATAAATACGTACTTTAATAAGTTCAGAATATTTTGAGTACGTTCAAATTTTTCAGAACAGTATAGGATTTTTGTCACAGGCACATCTTACCTTTCCATAAAAATACAGTTTCGTCTCTGTAAGACATCTATAATATACATTGATTACTTTAATAAGTGATAATAAAAAAAATTAATGACCTTCGTTTAAAAATCACAAAATTTCTACAGAAATTTTAGCCACCCAGGGTGGTGTAACCCCATTTACCTTAACAATAATACATAACTATTTATGTAACGATGTCCGACACTAACGCTACCAAGACGCTACGTTGCTATTTTTACGGCTTTAACATGCGGCCTAAATACCAGGTACATGCTAACACAAACAAAGTACGATTTCGCGTTATGTTATGAAAGTTATGTTTAAATTGTCATTTTGTGAAAAACTGAAGAAAATTAAGTAGAATTTCAGCAATTGTTAGATTGATTTCGTAATATTTTTGTGGTTATTGTGGAACTTAAGTTTATTTAAATGTCCTAAGTGCTCTGATTTAAATGTCCTGCTTTATATAATTGTTTGTAATTGCAATTTGCAAGATTTTATACAATTTAATTGTTGGCATCTGATCACCCTGTGAAAATGTCCAATAGAGGAAGAATTATTATAAGGTGCTTTAAGGTTAATTGACGTATTACTTGATCATTCATCATACGCAGCTAATTGGACGATTAAACCTACAGATTAGACGCAGCTTCTTATGAGGGATTAAAATTGGACAATAACAGATTAAACTTTTGGTCCATTCTTTAAGGAATGTGTTAGAAACAAGAAATATGACAAAAAGAACAATTGTGATAAAAATTATATAAACATTTGTCGCGAATACAAAACAGTCGAAATTACATAAAAGGTACATAAATCACTTCATAATCGCAACCATAAATAAACTTTGAAATATCTTGAGACTTTTAAAATTTTATTTGAAAATGTAATGCATGCCAACGCGTAGGCGTGATTTTTAACTGCCAATATTCTTCATTGCCAGTTTCATTTTTAAATATTTACCTGTACTAATTCAATTATTTAATTTTTTTATAGAACATTTTTCATAGATATTACAATGATCTGATTATTTTAAAATTACATTGTCTTCGTAACTTACATATTTCCTTGGAACTAATTCTGTTTAATCGTATAGTGAACTTAATACATTAAATAAAAATTGCTCGTTTGCAAACAGAAAATTGAAATTCCTTATATTGATGGAATAAAATTAGAAAAAATGCAAATAATTGTATACCTGGGTGGCAATATAAAGGAAATATGGAATCTTTCTATGGAAATAATGCCCATATAACGTATTTCACTACGCGTAGACTAATTTTCATAAATTACCAAAATAAATATAATAAATGCTATTTCAATCTTTAATGTAAGAACATTATGAAAAAATATACAAAAAACTGTGTACTTGAAAAACTAAATATAAAGTTAAGCAACGTTTAATGAACTGATTCTGAATTATAATCATTAAATTGTGTGAAAAACACTAAAAAAGTTAAATACTTCAGATGTTGATGAGAGGTTCTCTTGACTTTGACACTTTAAACTTGAGTAGTAAAATATAAAATTATTATTAAACTCACGTGGAAGTAACATAGTTTATGTTATTTACCCAATTGAATGATTATCATGAATAATCTCTTCACTGTTTAAGCCAAATCCAACGTCAAATCAAAAGTGCTTCTGAATTATACAAATGATTTATTTATACACGTATGTAAGATAATATTTTATAAATATGTCAGGTTCAAATAATAATAAAAATATATCGATATTTCAGATTTAAACTTCTACGTGTTGGATATTTTTACACTTTGGATTATAAAGATACAAGAAATGAATTATCATTTATATTAGGTAGTTCTAAGACAGCGTACATTGCAGTTTGAATACAGCTTCCGTATAATTGTGGTCTTTTACGTATAGAAGATAGTGTTTGGCGGACACCGTAATCAGAGGTAATAATTTAATATAATTAACGCTACCTAGGACACGGCAGCTTTCTTTAATTATATAAAATATATAGGTAGGCATTCCATACAAATTGGTCCACCACTAGGTCGAGTTCTGATAGTTCAACGTTGAAACACTCTACTCATATATGATACTAGTAGTACGTGCTTGGTGTTGATAACGATTCAAAATTATTAACTAGGAGATGGAGGAGATTATTTCTGTTTTGCGCGGGCTTTGAAGAGTAACGATGTATGAAAAATTTGGTTCAGGTCCAATTTAACCATCTCCAAGGTTTACTAGCAAAATATATTTTCAAATTATTTAACACAAAACATTTCCTTAAAATTTTGTCTACAAAAATTTGATTACATGAAGTGATTATAAGCAACAGCATCACTACCCAATAGAAAATTTTAAATAAACCTCTTTTTAACTGATTTGAAAACCAGAGCGGAGGTTTTAAAATTAATCTGCTTTTGATAAAATGCATCTAAAATACAAGGATGAATTCAAAATCATTTATCAAAAGTGCAGTATTTTTAAACAAAGGGGCCACGGTTTTATGTAACTGTACTGAAGTCGCACACTACACTTTTGTTTTGCCTAACCTAATCTAACTTAACCTAACCGTAGGAAGGCACATACTATACTTTTGTTTAGCCCTAGTCTAACCTAACCTAAACGGTACGTTTTTGATAATTTGCATATTCAATGATTTCGTCACCGTTATCAATTTATTAACTTATTTAAAGCACTTTCATAAAAAAAATGACTGAACATTTATTTGTTGCAATTATTTCTAATATCGAGTGGATTTTTGGTCGCGTGGGCTTTTTTCTTGTCACGCTTTGCCATATACAAATTATCGCTTTAGCTTCTAATCCCCATATATTGGATTGCGATTTATAGGTCTAATTACAAATTATAAATGTGTAAATTATAAATAAATATAAATATTATAAACCAAATAGCATTCACACAATTGCCTCGATAATTTATTTACTTAGCATTTATGACAGGCAGCCATATTTATGCATATTTTTAAGAAAACTCATCGATTAATTAACAAAATTTATAATTAATAAATTTGTTCAATATTTTTTCTATCATAAATGGATTTGTTAAATATTCTCATCAGTGATCTTATTTCCACTACATTAAGTACTACCTTTGTTCTTCTTCTTGGATAAGGTCAATGAAAACTGTTATTTACAATCACCACCAAAATATTTATTCACGAACTAACGTGAATTTCCTTGTACTCAGTCTGGTGCCATGGCTGGTTCCAATACGTTTGATATGTTTATTATAATTACTCTAAGCTTGTAAATTGATACAATAAAGAAAAATCGCTGAGATGGTTTACCCGTGTGAAACGGATGGTAAAGAAAATGTATGAGGCGAATGTTGAAGGCAGCAGAAGCACAAGGCGTCCGCGGAAGACCTGACACCACCAGTTAAACCAAATATTGGAGGGTGGCTCTGTTAGAAGCTTCAACAAACGTGGAGCGTGCCTGGGAAGATATATGTAGGTATGTGTACGAAGCAAAAGTGGTGTGCCAGGACAGAAGAATGTGGTATTCTTTCCTCCCTTTTAACCCCTCTGGGAAACGGAGTGATGTTAGTTAAAGTTAGTTAAAAAAAATATATAAAAATAAATAAAGGAATAAATATATATATTAACGGAAATTTACAAAGCCGCTATAGCGTAATTGGATAACCTGCCCCGGATAGGAAGAGATCCGTGGTTCAAATCCCGGTAGCAGCAAAATATTTTTTCGCGGATTTAATTTTTCTGTACGTCTTTATAATTGATTAATTAATTTGGTTTTAAATTATTAAGTACTGCATTATAAATCAGTATTAAATATATATGAGGGTTGAAATTCTTCCGCTGTGACCTAATCCCTTCTCCTAAAGACTGGGTTTAGTTTATTTCTGTATAATTTTGTACTCTGTAACTCCTAAAGAATGGGTTTAGTTTATTTCTGAATAAATTTTTACTTTGTGATTCCTTACAGAGAAGCACGAGATCTTGCGTCTCATAATGCAGGGAAAGATTACCGAAAGTCAGAGTCCTGGAAGTAGAGGAATATCGTGGCTGAAAAACCTGAGACAGTGATTTAGCTAGTCTACCGTAGAACTGTTCCGGGCCACAGTAAGCAAAGTTCTCATAGTCAACATGCGTTGAACGGATAGGGAACGAAAAGAAGAAGAAGAAGATTACTTACATGTATTTTTATTGTACACTTTGGAAAATAGTAAAAAATAATTAATTTTCCAGTGATACACGGTTTACTTTTTTACACGTGATGTGTTGTGTTATACTGTCGTGCCTGACAGGTATAATTAAACGTCCCACATTTTGTCGGGTCGCGAAATATTATACAATATACCATAGTTGCATTTTCCGCCACCAGATAGATTTTTGTCAATAACTATTCTTTCGCATAGAATAAACATTAGATGCTATCAATTTGTAATAACGTAATGAACCTATTTGAACAGGCACGCGATGTGACGTGCTGCGGCCGTGCTAATTTTCCAGTCACATTCTTCGCCAGTAAAAGTATTGTTACCTGTGAAAGGTGGGTACAACCTGCCTTGGTTTACCTACTTGCAACGCTGCTTTCCAATTGGTCATCGCGTCACGAGTGATAAAGGCGTAATAAACGAACACATAACTAATCTACCCAAAAAAAAAGTTGTATTTAAAGGTTTAAACTTATCTAGCCAATTGATGCTGGTGTCGTTTTTAAAACGGAGTTTAAATTCTCAATATTTATCTTAACTCAAATTTATAATTAAAAACAAAAATCTAACGTGATAGGTTTTAAACGAAATAATTGCTGCAGAAATTTGCACAATTTTCTAAATATTTTATTATATAAAATGGCGGGATTATTACGAGTTAGCAATTTTTTCTAACAATAATTTAATTACATAATTAAATGGAACGATTGAACTTGATTTCCGGTATACAATGTTATAGATAGTGACAAATTAAGCTTCATGATAAAGAAACGAGTAGGAGAAGAATGTGTGTAAGGAAATGTTGGACTAGATTTTGTGTGAAAATGAAATTGCTTTAGGTAAAATTTATTTTATTCTTACACGTTAGATTTATCCCGACCGATAGTTTTTTTATTTATTTTATATTATTTTATATGAGACTAAGAAACTACATATTTAATTTTCTCGTATTCTTTCGTAGCATGAAACAGAAAAACAGTGTATTATTATCAATTATATGAATGCGGATCAAAACAAAATGTCAATCAAAATTTACATATTTAACAAAAAAATATATTTTTAATGGCCACAGTTAACAATAAACTAAAAAAAATCATATTAAAGGATTACCTACATTCATTAAAAAATATATAAATTTAAAAAGTATTCTGGCCCCTGAAATTGCTACATCATTATGATTAAAATAAGTTTAAGATAAATAAAAAATTGGTAACATAGAATACTAAATTAATATATCTACCAGTCGCTACATCATTATTAAATTGTTTATTACTTTATTTATTTATATTTATTTATTCTTACTATCTATGACGTAGAGGCATATTTTTTTATTGACTAGGCCAGTATTTATCATTTTTTGTCTTTATTTTCAACTGGACATTAAATAATAATAATGGTAACTTTTTGTTGACAATTCAAATTGGCTATTTAATTTTTTTTAAATTCAATTTACAAATGTTTAATTTCATTTCAACAACACATTCATTTCAAAAACGCTATTTGAAAAACGTGGCCCGATACGATTAAGTCATTATTCCCTTAATACGATTTTAATTCAAATTGAAAACTGACTTACGAAAAGGAGAATTAATCTGTCATTAGATTTATTTAATCTTTAATTTAGAACGCAAAACCACAAAAAGGTGAACAAATCGTTATGTAAGTACAGAAAATGAAAAAATAGGCTCAATTAAGAAAACGAGTCTTCGCAGATTGGGAACCCGGGCGGTAATTATGAGAATTATTTTTAATTCAGAAATAAAGTACCTACCCGCTTGTTTCTGCGTATTTAAAATAATTAACCTGTCTCCACGCTAATTTACAATGCGTCGATTAGTTTTCAATTAGGGAGGCATTCCTATACAAAGCCGTGTACGTACGCCTTGGGATACCAGTTTGATTAGCTTGATGACTGTAGGTGCAAACTCGTCTACACAATGAAAGGTCAGGAGTTCGATCTGCAACCGGTAGACGTTGTAAATGGAAAATATTGCTTGCATAATACTTGTAGGTGTATGAATTATTATATTCTTCTTCGAAAACAGCAAAATTATTTTGTGGTGACATTATTAATAAAAATAAACTTAGTTTTCACCACTTTTATATTGAAAATATCAACATGTTTCAGAGCCCATGGCCCCTTCGTCAGGATACAATTGTATACTAACAAAATTAAATTCAAAAATCGAATTATAGACAATCAAAATATTAAACAAGTTATCTAAGGAAAATGAATAAATGAGTACCTACTTAACATGAAAATAAATTTAAAAGATAACTACTTGTAAAAAGGACCTGGTTATTTATAATATTCAATTTACTATTAACACTTATTCTTATTTCCAAAATTTCTAATTTATCAAACTGTGATTCTGTATAACTTGTAGGTATGTAAAATTTGTAATCCCATATTAATATCAAAATAATGATTCATAGCCAAAAGATGGTTAGAAAATTCAGAATAATTATTGCAATTTAAACACCTTAAGTGATCCTTAACACTAATTTCAAAATTTCTACATGTTTTTCTTATATAAAAAAATAATCACAATCATTACAAATCGATTTATAAACACCCGATTTTTTTTAAAATTATCCTTATCCTTATTATTTAATATGTATTTTTTTAATTTATTATCAGTAGATATAGAAAGCTGGTTGAATGACATTTGGGATTTTTTAAACTATTGAATTAGAATTTTCATTATTTATAAATACAAATTTTCTCCAATGTTTTTCAATTTCAAATATTGTAGAGTACCTAAACAAGAATTTAAAAAATATATTTAATTTTTTTTTAATTTAATTTTGTTAGTAGGTATACAATTGTATCCTGACGAAGGGGCTATGGGCTCTGAAAAATGTTGATATTTTCAATATAAAAGTGGTGAAAACTAAGTTTATTTTTATTAATTATATTATTATTCTGCTAAGACACTTTTTCTTGTCCTTGTAACTCTCTCCATTCATTCCTATTTTCTTCTTTTACCATCTTCCCTTCTATTTCTACGGTTACAAAGTGTTAAATATGATCTTAACATTATCCCTCAGGATAAATTTATTTTTCTCTATTTCTTACATTTTCCGAAGCGTTTTGATCTCTTCTTATCTGTTTTCGTTAAATGTTTACAAGATTTTTCTTTATATGTGGGATATACATATTTATACATATTTTTAAGCAAACTGATCGACTAATTAACATAAATTTTAATTGTGGGGTATAAAAGCATAAGTAGCAATATCAAAAAAAATGCAGTCATGCTTAAAGATAATAAACCAGATTTTTGATATGTTAAACGAGAGAGTACAATATGCTCATATAAATCATTGACAGACGCTTTTCGCGGGTCATTTCTTCCGCCAGACGCTTTGAAGCTCTATAAATAATCATGTCATTTACGTTATAGTTACAAATCTTAATTTTATATATTTTGTTCGGGCCACTATTTACAAAATTTCACGATACCTTTTACATACACATTTTTTTGCCCATTATCTGCCGAAATCCTCCAAACTCAAATGTCGTAATATCCCAACCATCTTACTAATTATCGTGTATATGTATAGAAAATATATCAGGTTTGATACTAAAACGTAAGTTTGGGGGTCACTGGCTCCTACTCTATAATATACATCAATATTGCAATCGCCCACCTTTTATTTGGAAAGTGAAGCAAACATTTTTTGTCTGAAAATTTATTATTAACTTTCAGTACATTTAATTATAAGCGCGTTTTTTTTAAATTATAATAATTATGTCACATTTAGCAGTACATTTTGAACTAATCCGTGGTGCATACTGCAACTCTATTAAGTTTAATTAACACACTCAAATTGAATTTTTATTGTTAATTTTCTGTTGAAGAAATAAAATAATTGAATTAGAAGGTAGCTCCTTTATTACCAAATAATTGTTTTTATTTTTCTGGTATTGTATTATTTATAGCTGAGCTTGCTATCTGAACCACATACCACAATACTTGAAATACAACCCTCGGTAACAAATGGGCACAGTCCATAATAGAGCCTTAACCCTATTCCGTTACAATTGTAATTAACACTTAATATATTTCTCTTCCATCTTAAATTAGCTGCTAGTTAAACTACAGCCCGCCTCGTCAGCAACAATCGACCAATTACGCCCCTTTATCGAGGGGTACCGTGGGGAGACTATTGTTGCCGAGGGTGACATTGTCACGTTTTAAATGGTTTAAGCCGGTTTTAATTCGTCTTTTGTTGATACCCTAAAAAGTGGATTTTACCCATGCCCAGCGACACAAAGCGACAGTTGAAACGGCAGCAGAACGGGAAAGATACAGAGGTTTGAAATAATAATTTATTAGAGATTTCATTTATACAGGGAGTCTCTTAGCCAGTAGCAAAAACTTCATGCAATTTTGAATAGAAAATATTCTTTGCACTTTGGGTGAAATGTCGACAGTTACTGAGATAAGCGACATCAAAGATATGTATTTTTTTCTGTATGTAGTATCACGGGATTGTGGTTGTGGGAGACACACTTGAAATTAATAAAAATGTTATTAATTAAATAAAATCACTGGATGCCAATTTAATCGGAGCACTGTTCTTTAATTTACATACTTATTGATTGATTTTGTATGTCCCACTAATTATCACAAGAATATTATCTACATTTTTGTCTATCTAGAAAACTCCGGACGCAAGTATACACTCTACTGCTTGTGTCTATAAAACGCCTTTTTATGGTCGTGCCGTTCACTTATTACTTGTCAAAAATAACTCT
The DNA here is from genome assembly GCA_016648135.1 of Agrypnia vestita. Lineage (NCBI taxonomy): Eukaryota > Metazoa > Arthropoda > Insecta > Trichoptera > Phryganeidae > Agrypnia > Agrypnia vestita. Next base: position 18,062 of record JADDOH010017731.1, read on the forward strand.
GGCATGCGTGCGCCCGTCCCACTTTTATACACAAATGTTGGTTTCGTGATACATCGAGAATGTTTGACCTGTTTCTCCGTACTTCTAGTGATTATGGCTTCTTTGAGAATAGTACAGTTGATTCTAGATTCATGTAGGATGTTCCAGAAACTTCGATAGTGCGAAGTTACCGTTGTTTGAGACTATCGTGCCAACAGATATACCTACTTAATACTATAGCTCACTCAAATTAGTTCACTCAATTTATGTTCCCATTTACTCCTATCCTTCGTTCCTTTATTCTTTTCCTACGTCCCACTGAGCTCTTCTCACCCTTCTCAACATATTTTGAAACGATAAATTATCTCATATTGTCACACTTTGTTAATATCATTGACAATCATCAGTAGAATGTTTATAATTGGCATAATTTACTATGTTTTATATTATGTATGGTGATTTAAGATTTGATGTATATTTTTCCTAAAAATAAAATACCTAACATATATTAACAGTCGCGTAGTATCAAAAATATATATCAAGCTCTATATGTATTGTATGTAATATATTCATCTAGTTTTCTGACACCATGTATTATCATTTAATATTACAGAAAAAATATTTATAAAACAGATATTCCTATATGGATGCACAAATCCCTATGCGAAATGTCTTTTGCAACATTTCCCTGCACGCAATTTATGTTATAAGCCTTTTTTAAGCAAATATGATCCAATCACTTTAAATCAAAATGTTAAATAAAATATTACCTCAGAAGTAAAATAATAACTAAAATGTCACTTTTCGAATTTGTTAAAAATAATCGCTAAATATGCTGTTTCTTCATGTGTAGCGTGCACAGAAAGATATAGGTACTTATTTATCTCTCGTTGGCTCGTTAATTGGAATAATGTACATAAATACTATTTACTCAGATTTACTATGCTTATGAGATTTGCCAGACAAGCCAGTTAACTCATTAGTATAAATAATTAACTATCCCATACGGGATATAATGTACTTGAACTTTTGAATACAGAAGCTGGAATCCAATCAACGGTGAATTATTCAGTATAACATAAGGGTTCGTTAAATGCAAGATAATAAAATAAATCTTTCCTTCTTTCTCGTAAAATAATTACTCGTTCGATGTTAACGGAAGCTACTTAAACTGGTGCGGTTTTAAAAGTAATTTTTCCATTAAATATTATCTATTTAAAAGAATTTTTTTTTATTTTTTATTCGTACATTTCATTAAAATACACGATTGTGTTTTCATGTAGGTAATCTACGATATAAAAAAATTAATTATAGGTTTGCTGGAATATTTACATGCCGTTACATATATTTTATAATTATGAATGCATACCTGAAATTATTAAAAAAATTAATAACTACAAGATATCCCAATAATAATAATTTCGTTGTCTGTCTATGTCCGTCTGTCTGTAACGTCTGTAATTTCGTTCGAATTCACGGCTAAGAAAACGAAATTACATGGCTGGAGATGGGCTCGAACCTAGGACGCGCAAACGCGCATCTCCGTGACCCGTCAAAAATATACTCTATATACTCTATATATATATATATATTATATATATATATATATATTTTAGAGCTTAGCAAAGACGTGAACCATTAATATTATGTTCTGTGATTTTTCATAGGTATACGGGTAGTAATAAATAACATTAGCTGAATAGTGTAAGAGCAGGACGCACTGCATGGCACTGATTGTGGTACACTCTACAATAGCTGCGTCATACACAAGTGCATTTTTTTGACTCTGGACATGGGTCATGAAGAGGTGACCAATCTTTGAATGCTTTCTCAATCTTGAAATTATTTGATATTACTTAATACTCAGTTTCAAACATTGTCCTTATATAACGGAAATTATGCAATCGGCTGGAAGCCATATCGATCACCACTAATAACAAAATTGACAGCTGTCTATTAAGACATTAAACATGTGTTAAGATTGTTAGATTAAGTTATGTACAAATATATGTCACAATATTTGCAAACATAGTTCCAAAAAAAAAACTTAATTGTTGAGTAAGAATGATAACAGTAGGTAGATATATCCGTTCACACACCTTATTTTATGGTAACAAAACCAATATTATTCAACTTGTAGAACTGTTCTTCCATAAAAGGGCTCCTCAGCCACGCTTGGATACATAATTAAAACATGGCAGACGTCATCCCCGAAACCAGAGACCGAAAAGAAGGATAGTGGTCTAGACATTATTTTTAATATAACGCAAGCCAATGAAAGTAGACCCATGGAATCGATATACCTATTCATTCTGTGTGTATAGGAACTATTAATTTTCATCACAATAAATATAATGACATTTTGTAATTGTGCAGTCATTAAGGAAAAATTTGAAAAATGAAATAAAATACAAATATTTTTAATTTTTTAAAAAAGAACAGATGACATTATTAATTATTTGAAAAAATTGACAAGAAACAACGACATTAGTCAACTTGGTTTAACTTTTTTGAAACAAAAATATGAAATTATAAATGAAATAAAAATAAAAAAGGCTTTAAGAGATATTTCGTATACAAACAAAATTCCTAAATTTTGTTTTGCCTCTCCTGAAAACCTGCATTTTTTAACTCACTTAGTTATTTCTTTCACCCACAGAATTATTGTATGATATTAATTTAGATACATATTAAGGATACTGAGCGTCGTCAATTGCATAAATTTATTTAAAATTTATAATTATACTCAATATGAATTGTGTTGAAAACCTCTGATATTTATTTACTCTATATTTCACACAAAGTGACTCCATTTTATTATATTCCGTTACGCTTCACTCAAATTCATTTCACTCACACACACACACACTGAAAATGGGTGGGTATACATATGAACATGATACCGCCTATTATCCAATTGTTAAAAAATAAAATATTCAGTTTTCTTTGGATAAAAGGCGAGGTGGCCAGACAGGCGCGCGTTTGCCCTATAACAGTATGAATAAAAATATAACAAAAAAAACACAACAATAATCCACTCGACTTAAATGTGACAATGAAATAAATAATATGATATGAGATGTGTGACAATGCGTTTCGCTTTTCATGGACGAGGGCGACGCGTCTCAGCTTATATGTATGTTATTGTGGGGTCCATGCATTTCAGAATGGTCTCCCCCCTCCACTAAATGCGTACACAAAGAAATTGATGGCGCGAGAGACAATCCAAAGTAGTAAATTTATTTTAATTGGAACTGAAAAAATAATTAGAAATTTATTTAAATCACATTTTATTTGTATGGTTACGAATTTTCAGTTTTTAAGTTTGTAGGATCAAACCATTTTGATTAATTGAACGACGACCCGTTGAGATATCAATGTATCTTTCCAGCTAGGACGCACACTAACTGATCCATAAAATAGAATGTGAAAAGAATAAATGTCGGGCGGGGGCATGACTTTGGTCGTGGTAAGGAGTCGGGGAGGAAATTGACAAGGAGACATTGAAATGGAAATACATTATTAATTAAGATAAATTATAGAAGTATCGCAGAGACTGAGCTGCTTATAAGAGAATATGGTGTATGGTGTATGGTATGGTATGGTAATGAGTGTATGGAAGTTTTTTATAGGATGGCCTAGGGCTTACGACCTGTGTGAGCTGGCTTAAGTGATCACTTTACACATTGTAACGTTCACCAATTTCATCTAAGAACATCCAGAGATTGTCAAATTTTTAAAAGTTGTATACATGTTCCAAATCTGAAAGGTCTCATGTATATGAAGAGAGTACCTATGCTATTTAAGATATTGAGAATATATTAAACAACGAGGTTTTTCGTCAAAGTTAAAATGTTGTTAATTGTATTATATTCAGTTTATTGTCTTAAGAGATTCGAGGAATCTTTTAAGACAATACAAGCATTGTTCGAAAGACGAATAACCGTGGGCAATGGAGACAATCAAAATTTTCAAATTAAAAAAAATAAAGCAAGATTTTCATTGAAAGGGGAAATATATACTCTAAAATAAAAAAGATGTTTAAAGATTTAATTTGGCTCACCGTAAAACGGGGATAAAAGCCAGACGCAATGATTTTTATAAACAAATTTTAAATGATTGAATACCAAAATACATAAAAAAATCATATATAATACAGATATTATACAGGAAATGCAAACGAAATAAGTATTTCAAATAAAAAGAAAGAAATATACAACTGTTTAAATTAAACGAAAAGGAATAAAATACTATACTCTACTAGAGAATGTAAAAAATAAGAGAAAGATCAGCATATTCAAATAGTAATATAGGCCCCATAATGGCGTAACCGAAAAGTATATGAAGTTAGTATTCAAATAAAAAGCAGGTAGATACCATCATAATGAATCGCATTTGTCCAAGCCTACCAGTATTAGAATACATAATTATTTTTAATACCACCCGCAAAACAATGGCAAAAAAAGTATCCCGAAATAGATTTGAACCCCAGACATAAATCAAGTGGGTAAGCCGTTTAAGCAACTAGCGGCCTCTGTGTGAGGGCCACTTAACATTTCATGAAATCATCTCCGCTCCTTCGGTCCCGATGCTAATCCTCTCAATCCTTTGTGTACGTCACAAGTCAAACAATCGGCACCGAGATACCATTACCATGTTTGCCACTAATTGACTCCGCCGGGATAAATCCTACTTAGGGTAGTGACTAAACGGTTTAAGTCTTTCTAAGAAGGTTGACCGAGAAATTAACTGTTTGGTTAAATATTTTTTAAGAGTCGTGGAAGACGTATTCAGTATCGGCGGTGTGTTAAGTAGGAAGATTTGTATAAATCCATTCAACTGATACGCATTTTGTAATGTGAATATATCGTCCCTTGAGAGGTAAAACTCACTAGGTATGTGACATTGGAGAACTTTTGAGATAATGAAGTTTTAACATACAACATGTGATAATAAAATTATTAAAAATGTTAAAATTATGAGTTTTACCATTAAATAACTATGAATATACATGGAATTTTCACTTACTATTTATATTTTTACCTGAATAGAGATGGAAAAAATATGAATGTTTGTATTCATAAATCATTTCGGCCGATATCTGCGGTTAGTGAGCTTTACCTCTAAAGGGACGATATGTACCTATGACCTAACTATATAATATAATTTGTTGCATATGCACCTACCAAAATCATTAAACCTATTAAACAACTAATATTATTTTCGACTTACTATTTTGCGATTTGTTGTACCTAGTTGTGTCTTTTTTTTTCTCAAATAAAGAGGACAAGAATATACGACGACAAAAAATTATTCAATAATGTATTCTTCTTCTTTATTTAGAATTTCTTATTAACGTTCTACAAGTTTTTTGATGCCCCTGCAAGAGACTCGAAAACTCTACTTGAAATTACATTTTGAAGGACTGAAATTAAATGAAATAATATATACCTATGTATTGTAAGATCAAACACAATATCTTTTAGTTTTTCATCAGATATTTATCTTTTGAATACAGAAAAACCTTTCTTTCTTTTCTTCCCTTCTTCACGTTTTAGGTCCACTATCAGTATAGGTAAGTAAGATAGTATAAAAAAAAAACTCGATAATATTTGGACGTAGTTATGCAGAAAGCGACCAACCTAAAAACTAGGAATTGAGAAAATGGCTTCAAAAAATTTTAATCTGCAAAAACCTAATAGGTATGACTTAAAATAGACGACAAACAGTATCTACTATCCGAGGCGTTGAAAACGTTCAACCCACTTCAGTCGATCCGCTTGGAAATTTTATGAGTTAATTTAAAAATACTGAATTTACAAAAAAATATAGCACTTAGACCTTGGATGATTTCAGCACACAAAGATATCGTATTGAACTGTCCAAACCTAATATTATTTTATATATATATTTGGTATAACTTATTTTTAGCATTTTGAGAGTTAGTTGCTTCCTGCATAACCATTTATTCGTGAAATGAAGTGTTTACTGCAAAATCAGCAACTGTACGTCGGTCACTGCTATTTCTAAGTCATAGTCGCAATGATTGGGTGACTGGGAATATTGTGATTTTGATTCATCTTTAAATGCCTATTGTCTATTTTCTAAAAAATGATATCTATTTAAAGTAAGCATGCAAAAGTAGGCATATCTATTTGTGCTATATACCCAATAAAAATGTATAACCTAATTGAAATCTCCATTTAAAATGTTTAATCCCAATTAGGTATAATAATTTCGTTGTCTGTCTCTCCGTCCGTCTGTCTGTCCGTGTCTGTCTGTCTCCATAACTTCATGTTAAGTCCGTAACTTCTTTATAGTAAAATATATTATTAAATTTTAAAAAAAAAAATTTTTTTTGAAAAAATTTTTAATGAAAAAATATTTTTTTAATTTTTACCTAGATTAATACTTGTTTCTTAGGAACCGACAAGTAAAAGTGATGTCATTTTTGACGGGTTACAGCTAGTTTAATATAATTTTAAATAAACAGAACCACGTTGGTGCGCCTACATATTAATATTCGTAAATTCGTAAATTCGAGATACCTACGTATCATGTTGAAATGAAAAAAATATCAGTACGCTATTAAGATAGTGTATTTCGGGTCATTTAATGGTGTAAAATTACGACGCAATATTATGTTGTATTAATTAATTCAGCGATGTCAATTAGCGCCCGATAATTTCAGTTATTGATAAAAAAAATTACAAGTAGGTACCTACCTATCTAACATGGATTATTTGTAAACAAACGTAACAAAATTATGCCACGCTATATACGAGTAAGTAGGTACTTGCGTGAGTTGTTTTATTGGATCGTGTCCACGCACGAGATTTTTAAGAGACTTGACTCGAGACACTCCCTGAGACACTGATTTTTGCTTTCATGGGATTGTTTGGAAACGAATGTTGGCTTTCGAAGTTACAACATCTCAGGGTTTCGTTGTTTCATTGATCATTGGTGTTGAGTTCAGTTTCGTCAGTTGGGTGAATTTGAATCTTCCCAGCAGCATTAACGACAAAAATTTTGTTAATCTATTACCTTCTGTTTGTCGGACTTTTCAATGCAAAATGAGTCACCTTTTCATTATAAGGCTATTTCTGACACATTGAACTGTTTCTGACTTTACTTAGTTAATAATGGAATTTTATTATTAAATAATAGGTATTAATCAAACCAATTCATTTTTACATAATATTTCTATTTCATTCTGCGTTGTAACTTTGCACACTTCTCAGTTATGCCCGAGATTTAGATAATTGCGTGTATTGATTTTATATTCCATTTAGAAAAAATTAATGCTTTGATGAAAGAATATAGGCGAAAGAAATAATGCCAAATCACATTTTTTTCGGTGCCAGCAAGTAGGTAGAAAGTCTAATTTAAAAAAATCTTTAAAAAAACTATTGTTCAAAACAACAATTGGAACATCATTGTCAATACAACAATAAATTGGAAACAAGAAAAAAATGTTGTCTTGTTTTTTTACAGTAAAATGGAAATTTAAAAGTACCATAGCTGATGACTAAAACGAAGTTGTGAGCTAAAAATGTTGATTTGAAATAACAATTGCAATTTCCATTTTTTCATCTTCAATTTTATTTATTGATTAATTATTATTTGAAGAGCAAACAGATAGGGATAGGTAACAGTAGGTTTGCAGAAAATATAAAATTTAATAATTTATTTAAATATGTAAACTCATGAAGAATACCTAGCTAGGTAGGCAAATTTTTAATTATAAATTAAATTTGTTTTTTGATAATGGAGGATTAGTTGTAGGTACAAACTCCTCCTGCAGCCGAAATAGAGTCCGAACTGAATCTTCCATTCGAGTTGTCTATAAAGCAGAGTCAAAAGGCAGTAGAAGATAAATTCAAGTAGGTATGAGAGGGAAACGGAGAAATTTACGATTCCATCGGCGATCGATGAAGCGTTACGAGCAATATTCTTATAAACCATTACATCTGTACCAATTTCCAATTAACCTTAGAGCATTACCGTGAGAAAAACTAACTAACCATCACGCCGTTTCTCCGCAGAGGTAGGCAGAGAGGATAGAAAGCCACACTCTTCTATCTCGGAACATCATTTTTGCTTCGGCCACATTCAAACATCTTCTCACGCACGTAATACGGTTGTTGAAACAGAGGCATCCTCCAATATTTGTTTTATGTGACGAGCCAAATCTGCCTTTAAAAGACTGCCTTCAACATTCGCTTCATACATTTTCTTCACCATCCTCTTCTCGCTCGCACGTTTCGCATGACCAAACCGTCTCAGCGACTCTTTCTTTTTTCTAGCTGCCACACTACAGCCAGAATTACATTCACTTCTATTTTTTTTTTCTTAAAAAAAAATAGAGATGCGAAGACGGAATACGTGTCGCATCAATATTCTTACTATTTTCAAACTAAGCTAAACGCTTGTGCTTTGAAAATAGGACTAACTCGCTAGTCTGGAGTGAGGTTCGAATCCGCGACCTTCGTATCACGAGGTCATAACCACAAGACCAACAAGCTACTCTTTATTTCTCAGTCTATCGACCAAAGATTTTGCGCACTTGCGCCTTAGTGTGGAAAATCACCATGCGACCGTATTCTGTCTACTTTCATTTCTACGCCTACGTTTCGGATCCTATCGCAGAGTCCATCATCAGGGCTGAGGTCGGCCAGAGAGGTCTTAAAAATGGCATGATACCCTAGAAGACACAAACCAGAAGATTCTAAGTGGCCGTGAAAATCTAAGAACATTTTTCATTTCAATGCACCAGAACTCCGCTACGAACTGCTGCTCTTGCTTCATGAGACGAATACCTTTTGATTGTAATAGCGGTACCATGAGTATCATTCATTTGTTATATTTGGGGGGTATAAAAGCAAAGGCAACAATATTAGAAAAATTAATTAAAAATATTTTGAATGCAGTCACCGAGTATTACTAATTTAGATTGTACCGAATTCGAGATTTTATAGGGAAAAACTGTACCTATCATTTTGACAGAAAATACACTAATATCCAATTATGTCAATAGCAATCGACCCATCTCTCTTATCCAAATTTTAATCATTGTTTTTACGTTTTTCGGATTCTTCAATTCATGACACTTTCCAGTAGGTACATTAACAACACAGATGATATCAATCTTCAATGTAGTGCTGAGATGGTTTGGCTATCTGCACGCATATCCTTGAACTACGACGTAATAGTCGATATGACGTCATCATTCTAGATCAGATGTCTTTCAGTTAATGAATGAATTTAGAATCACAGTAGCGCGTTTCACATAAATTTAAACCAGATTTTTTTTAAATTAAAGTCCAGTAAGTACCTACCCCCAAGTACCTACTTAAGGTAATTTGTAAAACATAAAAAAATATAGGTATTTATCGTTTCGTGTTAAATCTTTCAACTGTCATAAAATGAAGAATGAATCTTTTTTTCCAAAAAATTGAAAATGTTGATTTTCAGGCGTATCATAGTCTAAACTTGATAATTCGGAAGAATATCATACAGGTGTATACATTAAAAAGAATATTGCTTAATACTCCATATTAAAATGTAGGTATATAGAAGTAACATTACCAGCTGCGAAATCTATGTGTACTACTGTTTCATGAGAAGAAACAAAGATGTGACTAGCATAGTCCCTTGAAATATATGGATGATTCCTATTGGGACATATACCTACCTATATAGCTTTCAAAAATTAGATGTGTGGTTATTCTTACGATGGAATTAGTGAACGTTGCATTGTTTAGAATGATCACTTAAGCCAGCTCATACAGTTTGTAAGCCCTGGGCCATCGTGAAAAAGACTTCCATACATGTTTCTCATATAAATAGCTTAATTTAATAATAATCCTGCATTGGATAACTCCAGTAATTCAGTAATTCGGTGTTCTCAGAACATACACAAGTACCTACCTACAAACATATGTATTGTTAATTTATTATACCTATTTTATATGTAGGTAATATTGTTTGGCATGGGGGCAGCAAACGTTGGTAGGTAGATACATATAGCTAGATAATGGATTCGAAAACATATATTATGTTTATATCCTTGCCGTAGATATAATATGTCATACGTACATACCTACCTACCGACCGACCAGGCGCGTGCAGTGAGAACAAGAAGCATGACTTTTTCCTAAGTAGGTATATGTTTTGAAAAGAAAATTTTGGAAAGAAAGAAACATAATAACAGATAGGTGTATCTCGTAATATTCCTATCACAATAATTAATATATTATTCTGTCCTATTAAAATTCTGCAAGAAAAATATTTAATTTCGATTCTTTTTCAAATAAGTACCTATGTTTAAATGAAAGTCATGCTTCTTGTTCTCACTGCACGCCCCTGCTACCGACCACCCTTTGCCGCATATCATTCATAGCTACTAGTAAATATGGAATGTTCCTTGTAAGGCACATAGCTTTCCAACATGGTATCTACAAAAACTATAACACGCATATAATATTGAACACTGAAAAAGTTCAACAGAAATGTCAGTTTAATTGAATGACATTTATAATATCAATCACCTGTCTTCTTCTCGATACTATGTAAATATCTTATATATATACCTATTCAATGAGTAGCTTTCTGGTAAGGAAATGTTTTTCTTAATTTCTCTTCAATTGAATACCTGAACTATCGCATCGGTCTTTAAAATTGCAAGAATTTTTTTTTTGCGAACACAATAATCCAAAAATATGTCAAATTATTTACATTATTAATTTTCTATTTAGTAATAAACCTGCAGGTACAGCTTTCTTGGTGTTATTTTAATTAAATCGGCCGTTGATTATTACGTCATGAAAATAAAATTTGTAAAAATACCAGCGAATACACTTCGCTTACAAAGCGATCGTTCAGAAAATTTCTTTATTAATAAATTATACATCTATTAGCTATAAGCTCGAAAATAAATTATGCAAATTTATTTAATATCTACCTATCCCCGCATTAAGGCTTTGAGAAATGAATATGTTTAGTGGTAGGCAGTATTAAAGGCCGTCAGGCCGCCCTAAAGCCTGCTGGACTGACGATATCATTAAATGAATAACAATGGCGGAAAGACACATGGGGAGGCCTTTATCCAACAATGGATAGAAAATGCGACAGATAATGAAGGTGGCAGGTAATTGAATTACCTACATAGCAGCCGCGTGCTGTCAGGACTTTGAAATAATATGTAGGTATTAAATATTAGACGAG
>JADDOH010017732.1:0-35413 GCA_016648135.1 Agrypnia vestita
ACTGGTGCCACGGTGGGAGCTCTCATACTCGGGAAATAACGCGATATTGTCAAATTTTTCATTTTGTAACACACTGAGTGACGCAAAGAACAAACAATTGAGGAAAAACAAATGCATTATAATTTTCAAAACTACAAATACATGAGTAATAGCTGTATAATTTGAATTTGGAATTCCTAACCACAAAGAAGAAATTTAGATCAAATTTTGCCAGTACGGCATAAACGCCAATTTCAATATGGTAATTTACCTAATCTATTTATTTTTTGTTTCGTTTTCAACGGGCGAATATCACTATGTAAATATTTTATGAAAATGATTTTGAAATCATTATTTTAAATTCTCACCAAACACTTAATTTCCCAGGTCACGCTACTGCTTCGCACTTGTATGTGGTACCCACAATGTACACCAAACACCGTCAAAGCGAATTGAATACTTCACGACCATCTAGCGGTTTAAATGGAGTCTATTTTTAAAGATTCTTACGTAACAATTATAAAATGAACACATGCGCCACATGTATTCCATACTATCACCAATATAATTAATATTTTAACGAAATCTATCATATATTTTTCATCTATTGTGTAATATGGTAAATTTCTCTTATGGGGTAGAATAAATAGTTTCACAAACGATTGATATTCCTCCGTATCTGAAATAACAAATATTACTAATCTCTATATCTTGACAGTTATTGTATAAAATTATATGCCGAGGGTGAAGGGGGGGGTAAGAATAGGGAGAGGTGGTATGGGGGGCTTGAGTGGAAGGGGAAGGGCTCGTGGGACGAACAACGGGTGTGGGTACCACCTTTTTTCTAGACATTTTGTTTGATTTGTTCATTCATTCAATGTAAACTTGCTTAATGTACATTTTACCGTATTTTTGTAAAAGCTCTGAGGGGCGTTAATAAATAAAAAAATAAAAAATTAAACCATAAAAATAAAATGGATTTTTCTGATACATTCATACATATGATACATGCATACCTGCACATACTAAATAAGTACGTGATCTTTGATACATATCTACATATACAAAATAATAACGTGATCTTTTTTCTGTGTCTAGCAAACGTGCACCGGAAAAAGTTGCATGTCATTCAGGGGGAGAAGTTCTATGGAATAGACTTTACGCAGCCATGGTATATTTTTTTGCGAAAATTTTCTAATAAAATAATAGTTTAATATGTACCTTTAGTACTTACCAAAAGAATCATATCCTTGTAAAAAAAATTATCACACAATTTCTACCTGAATTTTATTCTCCCAGGGGGGTATGGAGAGACCCCTTAATTATACCCACTACAGATATTACGAATTCATATATTGTAATATAACGATAAAAATAAATAAGATTTTTCTGATACTCAAAGGAATTAAATGGTCCAGAAAAAATAATTGGTCGCTTGACCATCACTGAAAAAAATCGTATTTTGTTGGTGCATTTGTTTTGGTAGTTAAAATTATTTCTTTTTAAAATTTATTTTAACCGGTTCAAAAATGGCGATCATTTTTTTTCATCTATTTCTAAATTATTCAGCAATGGGTTGTCCTAGAAATAAACTGTTACCTAATATATTTTTGTAACCAAATTTATTGAACGCGAATTAAGAAAATTCATTTTTTGCAGGGTAATTTCTCAAAAAAGTAACAGATTCTCAGTCTAATTTTTTTGTGTTTTTATATATAAGAGTATGGTTACTTTATATAAAACTAACTGTTCTTACCCGGCGTTGCGCGGGTTAAGGTTAATGTTGAAAAAAAATTTGTGGGGAGAAACAAGGTTCGATTCGAACGGTATAGATTTGTATAGAAAATATATAAGGGGGGGGGGGGGAAAGGGTAAAAGGAGAGGGAGGAAATGTCACCTATGTTTCCCGCCGGATCCTACAGAAGAAGTTTGCAAATTTTGAAGGCGATCGGTCGAACGGTATAGATTTGCATCGAAAATATATCAGGGGGAGAGGAAGGGGTATAAGGAGAGAGAGAAAATGTCGCCTATGTTATCCACCGGGTCCTAAAGCATAAGTATGCCAAATTTGAGTCCGTTCGGTCAAAAGGTATAGATTTGCATCGAAAATATATCAGGGAGAGGGGAAGGGGTAAAATAATACGAGGGAAATGTCGCCCTAAAAATAAGTTTCAAAATTTTGAGTCTAATCGGTCAAACGGTACAGATTTGCATAGAAAATATATCAGGGGGGGAAAGGGTAAAAGAATAGGGGGGAAATGTCGCCTATATTACCTGCCTAAAGCATAAGTATGCAAAAATTGAACCGAATCGGACAAACGGTGCGACAGAGACAGACAGACATTCATCCGTATTCTGAACTAAGCAATATTGCTAATTCCTGTATCTTGTCAGTTATTGTATAACGTTGTGACGCCGTTTTATGTTTAATAGGTTGGAAATTAATGAATACAATCAATTAGAAAGCTTATTATTCGTAATTGTGAATAACTTAAGGTTTGTTTACGCGTTAGAGCTTTCTGATTGAATGAATTCATTAATTTCAAACATGTCAAACTTAAAACATCGAAATTGGCGGCAAAATGAAATATCTGTCAAGATTTGGATAAAGATCTGACATCTCAATGTTGCCATTTTCAGAATAGCACAGATTGAGTTTTACAGGTAGGTTATACATATCTGTCAAGATTTGGATGAAGATCTGACATCTCAATGTTGCCATTTTCAGAATAGCACAGATTGAGTTTTACAGATAGGTTATACATATCTGTCAAGATTTGGATAAAGATCTGACATCTCAATGTTGCCATTTTCAGAATAGCACAGATTGAGTTTTACAGGTAGGTTATACATATCTGTCAAGATTTGGATAAAGATCTGACATCTCAATGTTGCCATTTTCAGAATAGCACAGATTGAGTTTTACAGGTAGGTTATACATATCTGTCAAGATTTGGATAAAGATCTGACATCTCAATGTTGCCATTTTCAGAATAGCACAGATTGAGTTTTACAGGTAGGTTATACATATCTGTCAAGATTTGGATAAAGATCTGACATCTCAATGTTGCCATTTTCAGAATAGCACAGATTGAGTTTTACAGGTAGGGTTATACATATCTGTCAAGATTTGGATAAAGATCTGACATCTCAATGTTGCCATTTTCAGAATAGCACAGATTGAGTTTTACAGGTAGGTTATACATATCTGTCAAGATTTGGATAAAGATCTGACATCTCAATGTTGCCATTTTCAGAATAGCACAGATTGAGTTTTACAGGTAGGTATTGATTCAATTCATTTTTATATATTTCATAATATGTATATTACAAACTTTGTATTCAAGGCATACATATTATGAAGTTATATCTAAAAATATACATACAACAAACACATATATATATATAATCTATTAGATATATATATATATCTATATAATAAATAATCATATTTATTATTAAACAATTAAAAATGCCTGTACAAGGTCAAAGGTGTAAGAGAATCATACTTCGGAAAACCCCCTCAGACACATGGAATATATCAATATCACGTTTACAAAGTACAGCCTCTTAAAATTTGATTTTTTAACTTTTGAGTTGCATTGTCTCTGTTGGGTGACCAGAGAGCAAAAATCGGAAAATTTTATAATTACAAACTCTTTATCCTTCTTTCCAAAGCTTGGGTAAGATTTTTAAAATTTAATAAAATATATAGTTTTGAGCTCTCAAAACATAAGGGAATGCATGGGAAATATACTTGTATTTTTTCTGAGATGTTCAAGCAACCAGTGCTGAATGGATTCGAAATGGATTACCCCATATTAGACTGAAAAAAAAAAACACTCTGGTTTCATAATTATTTTTAAGTGGTTTTATCTGTTTACAATATAATGGATTTAAGAGAAACGAAATTGGATTGAAAACAAAGTTCTACGATTCCATGCAAAGTTTTTAGAAATACCATTTGCAAACTGCAGGGAAAGTACCACGTTAAATATTGGTGCGAATAACAACGTACGGCGACTTTATTGTTATAGACTGCGATTTTAAAATGTAGGTGCTAGCTTGGCGCCAAATGGGTTGGGCGGGTCTGCCTGGTCTAAGAGATATTTTTAAGCCGAATACACTCTGCAAACCACTTAAAAGAGATTTTAAAACTTTGGAACACGGAATTGCTAACTCAGGTTAGGTTACCTACTCATTTTGAAGTAAAAAAGTACATATCATTATGTCAAATAGGGAAAAATAAATCAAATCACGGAACGTTTATCCTTTTTTATGACTTACCCTGGGTTAAAATAATAATATATACCATAAAAATACGATAACAAATACACATAAACATATATAAGCAATTTCAAAGCTCTAAAATAATAATAATAGTAATAGTATGGAATGCTTCAAGTATTGTAATACCGCTCGTGTTACGGAATCACTTATCAGTAGTTATTCTGCATCCACTGCCATTCTTGAATAAATGTATGTATATTTTTTAAAACAAATTTATGGTGTTCTGGTTTGAGTTTTCTGTGATATCCTGCTGTGTTTCCATGACTTCAATATCGAATTTTGTTTAGCACACCATCATCATCACTTTAAAATGGACTCTGCAGTGGGATTCGAAACGTCGCTCAGCCAGAATGGTCGCAGGAAATACGGCAGAATATCCCAGAAAACTCAAACCAGAATATGATGAATATGATGCCGTGAACCTAAGAACATTTTTAAATTTTCTATGTTAAACTAAATGCGCCATGAATACTTACATAACCTAGAATTGTAAACATCAATATAATATAAAATATATATATATACATATAAAACTTAATGTCTGTCTGTCTATCTATTCTCTATACAAATCTACATCGTTTGTCCGATCTGACCCAAATTTTGAATACTTATTCTTTAAGACCCGACGGGGAACATTATATACATTTCCCCCTCCCATTTACCCCACCCCCTCCCCATGATATATTTTCCATAAAAATCTATACCTTTCGACCGATCTAACTCAAATTTTGCATCCTTATTTCTTAGGACCCAGCAGGTAAAATAGATGACATTGCCTCGCTTTTACCCCCATCCCCTGGTATATTCTCTACACAAATCTGTACCGATTGACCGATCTGACTCAAATTTTGCAAAACTTATTCTTTAGACCCCGGTGGGTAACATAGGCGTTTCCACATATCCTCCTGGACATCCTATCCATCCAAGCGTAGATTAAATAGAAATATTGTTTTTATTAGACACTGCAAAAAAACTGAACCTTTGTATCGCACCAAATCTTATTTTTAACTAAATTCCTAACCTAGGCAACGCCGGGCACAAATATTAGTAAGACAATCCTTAAAATGTATATTTTCCTCCCCAAGTCTTGCATTTTTTCAAATATACTCGTACCTGCTTCTCAAATACACAATTTTATTCACTTTTTCTAAACAATCTAAAATTATTAATCCAAACTTAAAAAATAAAATACAAATGGAAATGGAAGAAATTATATCTTCGTAGAAATGTTAATAAATTTTATGTTCAATGTGCTGACTTCAGTATTTGAATAAGAGTACCATATACAAACTTCTCAGCTAGATTAAACTGAGAAAAATTGAAGCGTAAAGAAGTCATAATTTCCACTTGATGCGCAAAATATTCCCCCCTCCTACGGATTAAATTAAGAGATATTTAAAAAAAACTATTCACATAAATTACGCTTATAAGTATTTTACTTTTTTTGTTTTGTACAAGTTTTGCAAGTATTGCTTTGAAGTTTTCTTCTATCATAAGTTTGTTCCTTTTATTTAGAATTGTAAATAAATAGCTAATTAGAAAACTGTAATTATTTCGTTTTCACATTTACTAAAAGTTTATTAATTTCATAGATTTATGCTTTGTACATAACACACTAATTAATTTTGATAATGCGCTCTGCTGGACCCTGCGGGCAGTTAAAATTACTAGGCCCTGCGGACCGCTGCACGGCCGTGGCCTGTGTTTCTAGAATTGATAACAGAAAAATAATAGTTTAGGTCGCTTCCATTATCCCTTGTGTCTTTTTGCGGCGTTTTTGTATATTTCTTGTTGTGATTGGCTTAGGCTATGTGTGTACCAATGTAAAATGTCTAATTCGTTAATGATACCCATACGAATCTAAATCTTTAATTAACTAACTAACTAACTAACTAACCATCACGCCGTTTCCCTGCAGGGGTAGGCAGAGAAGATTGAACGCCACACTCTTCTATCCTGGCACACCACTTTTGCTTCAGCCACATTCATACATCTTCTCATACACGTTCTACGATTGTTGCGGCTTTTAACAGGGCCATCCTCAAATACTTGTAGTACCTGATCGTGCCAGGTCTTTCGCGGACGCCCTCTATTCCTGTTGCCTTCAACATTCGCCTCATATATTTTCTTAACCATCCTTTCCTCGTTCATACGTTCCACATGACCAAACCATCTCAGCACTCCTTTCTTTATTCTATCTACCACACTACAGCCAGCATTGCATTCACTTCTAATTTGTTCATTCCTCACTCTATCGACCAAAGATTTTTCACACAAGCGTTAGTGACCGCATTTCAACCGCATTCAGTCTCTTTCATTCCTCTTTTGCCAATTCCAGGCTTCACTTCCATACATAAGGGTTGGCACTAGAACGCCATTATGTACCGCTAGTCTTGCTTCTTTTGACAGATTCTTATTGGCCATAATTGCATTTAGTGCACCATTAACTTTGTTTCCCGCAGTTACTCTCCTTTCGATATCATTCTCAGCCTTGCCGTCTCTACTAAACATACTTCCCAAATACACAAACTCGTTCACTTGTTCTAAGCATTCGTTGTTTATAATTACATCACACTTAGTCACTCTTTCGTCTCTCTCGAATACCATCACTTTCGATTTGCTGACATTCATCAAAAATCAAAAATCTTTAATAAGGACAGAAAAAATTGATTTATATCAAATATATCACGAATTTCACGAAAAAATAGTACTATCGTGTATTCTTCAGATAATTAAAAGTTTTAGAAAACAATTATTACAACATTGTACTTTGATGGAGGATGATAAATATACCGGTATTACAGTCGCATAGCTTAACGTTCATATTATTTAAAATATAATATAATAAATTATTGTAGATGCATATATTTGTATATGAGAAAAGGTTGTAATGGATAATGTGCCTATAGATAATGTGTTTTGTTTTTATTATTTCTTGCATAATGTTAGTTAAATTTCAGCAAATTTTTCATACCGAATGCAATATTTCATTTCACGTGGAAGTAAACCAATCCAGTAAAGGAAGGCATTCGAATAACTGTACCTATATCTAAATGTTTTCTCCGCCCGGGGCAAATATAATGCTATCCGTTTTTACACGGCTTGGCAAATATAGATCGGATTGCGATCTCTCGACTAATATCAAACACCATGGGTTTATATAATATATTCGACGGTTTCATATATTCCACGTAAATATATCATTTTCAAGACTACCCGAGCAGCAGTGAAGACGGTGACGAAAACTCCTACTCGAGAAGGCAAAGATCGTCGAATACAGCGTAGCTACGTAATGAATTCATAAAAATTTGGCTGTTTAAAATTTTTTTGGCATAACAGTTTGTAAACACTATATTTATTATTTAAACGTATATCCTCTACTAATATTTTTCCTCGATACACATTCGTTAAAATTTATATTTAACCATCATAGTGTGTTGAAATACGCGTTAAATGTTGACGCCGAGTCAACACAAACCCAATCATTGCAAGTGGGTTACTTGATTGTGAGCTAATGTGCACAGCGTTTCCGGCTAACTGATTGTCCAGTCGACCAAAAACCATTCCATAGTACGATGATCGCGAATTTAAAATATTCGCGATCATTTTAAAATATTTTTTATTTTATAATCCGAACGCCATTTGGAACATTTGATTCCATAAAAGATAATGGTACCTTCCCATCTATTGCGTTGTTGATAACTCAAATATGAAGGAGCGAAAAGCAAACAAGAATACACAGGTTGTCTCACAACTAGTAGTAGAAACTTCGGGGAGTCTTCTTCATGCAATTTTGAATAGAAAATAATCTTTACACTTTGAATGAAAAGTCGATAGTTACGGAGATACAAGAATGACATACAAGAATACGCAGGTTGTCTCACAACTAGTAGTAGAAACTTTGGGGAGTCTTCTTCTTGGAATTTTGAATAGAAAATATTCTTTACACTTTGAATGAAATGTCGATAGTTACGGAGATAAGCGACATCAAAGTTAGCATTTTTTATTCAATATTTTTTTACTTATTTTCAGTAAAACCTTGGAATATCACTAAAAATCACTACAGTAACTTATATTGTGGAAAGTTCATTATTTTTTGCTTTGATTAAAGTCCAAACAAATTAATAAAACTAAAATTATAAAAATATTTTTTTGTAAGATTTTTGTCATTTGACTTGTGTAAAAGCGAATGAACTTTTAAAATTTCATGTAAAATACTGTGGTGACAATCCAACATTTTACGGAAAATAACTCAGAAATATGGAAAATGTAACTGTTGACGTTTCACCCAAAGCGTAAAGAATATTTTCTATTCAAAGCGAGACATCCTGTACATCAATTAGTTCTCAACTGATTTTTCCATTAACACTTGATTACGCTGTCTGCACTACCTACAGACTTACTACAGATTCTGTAGTAGCCATCTTGTGATTACACTCGGACTGACGCGACATTGCTACAATTTACACCCGGCGTCGATCCCAGGAACTACGCTTGTTAAAATTGTCTTGATTGATTGATTCAAGTTAATTAGATAAACACAATTCTTATATTTGCCAATTCAAATTCAGTATTGAACTGGCAAATGCAATTAATTTTGAGGTACCTAAAAGGAAAACGTCTTTTGGGCAAAGACAATATAATTTCACTGCCCCGCTTGTCTTCAATAAGTTACCCAATGAAACTAAAGAAATAACTCTACACAAACCTTTTAAACATCGTATCAATAAGTTTATAAAAATATCAGGTAGAAGGTATGCTGAGGAAGTGATCCGCCCTTGACCTCTGAATTGGCAAAAAATATTTATATAATTTATAGTATACTATAATATAATATTTATTTTTGTACTTAAATTTTTATCTTAATTTTATGTGTATTTTCTTTTCTTTTCTCTTAGATTTATTCCTATGATTTACTTTAAATTTTTATCTTGATTTTATATGTTTATTTTTTCTTTTTATTTTCTTTTAGATTAAGATTTTTCAATTGTCATTTTTATCCACTAAATAAATACCATATGAGAATAACTGCCACAGAACAGGTTTTTACCTAGTGTGGCAGTTATTAGTATCTTGTATCAACTAATCTTAATGTAAATAAACAATAAATAAAAAAAAAAAATAATAAATTCATAAATAAAATTTTACAATTATCGTTTATGTCCTTTTGATTGCGGTATTAATGAAAAAAGGATAAAAATTATACGGGAGATAGATAAAAAATATCATCGATGGGAGGAAAATAAATTAATCTTATTCCGAGCTAAAGAGGCGTACACAATGTGTCAACATAATGCTTCGGAAGCATCCGAAAAACAATACTAATCCGGAGATTTACGACGTCCTGGTGAATATGTATTATATACCGATGATAAATAGTATTTTTTTTGAGAACGGAACCATTATGATAATAACTGCCGAAGTCTTTATTTTGTTTCGTGATATATTCTGTATTGATTTTTTGATTTTATTGTTTTATATAAACAAAATTTACCAATTATAAAATGTTTGATGATATACTGCATAAAATATTTTTTCGGTAATAGTAGACGTGTACCTACATTACATTACAAATATAATTATACGATAATAATTTATCATACAATCATATGATAAAATATGTAACTACCCAACTAGGCTGGCCTGTTTTAGGGCAAGTTACATATTTCATTTTAAAACACAATATTCGAATATAGGTACTCATTAGTATATATAATTAATTAATGATTTAAAGTTCAAGTAAATTAGTACATTGTAAAAATTTAAATTAGATTGATACAATACAAATATTTTAATTAAATTAATACAATATAAAGTTAAATTAGATAAATACATTATATAAATTAATACATTAGTCTAACAGTAGTTTTACAATTAAGATAATTAGATAAATACATTATATAAATTAATACATTAGACTAGCAGTAGTTTTCCAAATAAGATAATTAGATAAATTCATTATATAAATTAATAAATTAGTCTAACAGTAGTTTTCCAAATAAGATAAAATGTAGTAAGTAGGTTCTTATGATCTGTGGCTGAAGTAACTTTCAACATTGTTCTAATTTGCGATGATTTCTGTATGTATTGTGTACCATATTGCCAGAGTGCTGTAAGTATTGCCGTTGTAGTAGATAGATTCGCAAAGGATGGAGTTTGGGGAGTGTCTAGAAACAACTTAAGAAACTTTCGGATCAAACGTCTGAGAGTAAAAGGGGATAAAATCATTAATCAATGTAAAATGTTGAGAAAACAACCCTTCACTAAGAAACCGAGCATAATCACTAGACAGTTGTTGGGTACGGGTATTCTATACATGCTTTTAAAGTAAGTAGGTGCATTAATTACACGCAATAAACAAGACTAGGTACCTCGAACATTACCCACTTCTTCGAGTTCAGTCGCCGTCTGTACACGAAATCGGCATAGGTACATACAATTCGATTAAAAAAAAAGGTCTTCTAACCGAGGATAGAACAAAATATAAATATTCATGGGGTTGTTACCAGAAGAATTCTTCATTGTTTGGAGTTGATTTATGCAGCTAATCCAGCAATATATGATTTACAAAAATTAACAATCGATTACTATGCTGTGCTCTGTAAAGCTCTTTAAATTACGTCCGATTTTTGTGACGTCAACTTAATTTTAGATAGAGCCTACGTAGTTGAGCTTGTTCAAAGTCATTAAACCGAACATTTCAAGAGACCTTTGAAGATAATTGTCAATGAAGGAAACTAGAGGGTCATTCAATTAATTTTCGGAAAAATCGTTTGGGTCTTTGAGACTCTGCAATAATTGTCGATATTGCCTTTCCCCATGGTTTTCTCCTTCCAAAATCTCATGGTTTGTGTCAATAATTTGTTTTGAGTTCAATTATGTGTTAAGATAGAAGTGTGTGTGGTTAATTTTATCTATGCCAACAAGGTGTATATTTTTTATTTTAGGAATCTCAACAGTACAATTTATTATAATGACATAATGTGTTAGATAGTTGGTAGACAATTATAGAGATCCACGGCATAAAATATTAAGTCAAAGGAAAAGAGAAATAAAAATACAAAGTAATCCAGAAAGGACAAGAGCAAAACCTCAATAAGAAAGACGAGAAAAAATACATAAAATAGAGAGATAAGAGTGGGAGTGAGAGGGGAAGTAGAGTGAGGTGTATGGGATTGTGGTTGAATGGAGTTTGTGTGTATACTGTGTATGTGGTAAAGATATGGGGCTATGTGCAAAGAGTGATGAAAGCTTGGCTGGGGTGCGTGTATGACCATGGTCGGTCTTAGTCAGTCCGGTGAAGATATAGAAACAAGTAATATAGGCGGTTAAATACGATGCCATGTTAGTATAGTATAGTATAGATGTAGAAACAAGTAATACGGGTGGTTTAAATACGATTTTTAAGAGCTGAGATGTTAGTATTAAATATAGCAATGTCATTGAAGTGGTCATTGTATGCTTTACATGTTCGCTGGATGAATGAGTTTTGTGCATAAGAGGTTCTACTTCTGGGTACATGGAAGAGGTCTGTCAGATTCGCCTTGATAAAGCGTGGAGAGAAACCAGCTCCAGTTGACTGTGACAGTCAATATGTCCCTTAAGTAACTTGAAAAGTAGTATTTGATTAGCTAGTGCTCTTCTAAATTCCAGGGTTCTCATGTTATAGAAGTCCGTTGCTTGCATATATGAGTTGAAGTACATACCATTGAGGCAACGTAGAAACCTGTTCTGAATTTGTTCTAATCTCGCAGGGTATGTAGTCTATTGTGAATTCCAGACCTGAGATGCATACTTCAAATGATACTTAATAAGTATTGCTCAAGTGTACCTATTGTGCGTGCGTGCTAATAAACTTCTTGATAAATATTGATCTGTATTACTATAAAAATTATTAACCCATACAACAGATGTGAAAAAGATACACAATAAGAAATAGTTAATAATTTCATAGATAACTTGCGGTAGATGATTGTGTACACAGTGAAAATGTAATATTTAACAGGTAGCGTTAGTTGGTATTCAGGGAAAATAGGATTAATTCTGCGAGTACCAAGGCTTATACAAAGCCTATCGAAAGTGGGCAGAGGAATTGCCTACAGCTTACATAATGACAAAATACAGAGCATAGCACAAATAGGTACTAGCAATATTCTGAAATAATATTATCTACTGGATGTTTAGCGTGTTTCGTCGACATTGGTGCATTTCAATTTGCAGTATTTTAGATCTACCATAGTGAGTTTAAAACACGACGATCCAACATCGCTTTAAAATGCATTTTAATTATTCCTGCGATTTTGCTGTCGGAAGGAACAATGGAATAGAGCGCGCGCGGGAACAAAAGCGCGCGAATAATGAAGAGCCGCCATACTTGGTGAGTCGTCGACTCGCCAACATTTTGTCCTCTGGCAATATGTGTATTTACTTACAATATAAACTGAAATAACCTTTTAAGATTGTGATATGTAAAATCTATACGCTGAAAACAATCTTAGACGCAACATAACGAAACATTTAGTATATTAATGGAGTTTGAATTATATAAGCTATACTTAAGTAGTATTTCCATTATGATAGAGTAAAGTATGAACAAAGTAGGAAGTACTTAACTAGTATTCCCATTATGATAGAGTAAAGTATGAACAAATTAGTAAAGATGATTTTAAAATAGTGAATAGAACTAAAAAATAGTAGCTCAGATGGTTTGGGGATGTTGAGCGAATGAATGAGGAAAAAATGATAAGAAATAATAAAGAAGTAATAGAGAAGAATATGGGTAAAATATGTGAAAAGTGCGTCTTGAGGAGGCCAAAGCACACCTAGGTTGTAGAGGCAATGGTAATGATGTAATGAAGAATGTTAAAAAAAATTAACAATATAAGCAGAGCTTTTCTTGAAATAATGTGTGAAAATACATCAACATGACCGTTACACATTAAACGTAATACATATTTCATAAATATAGATTTGATTGAAATCAAGATGTTTTAATCTAAAAACCTATAATATATATAAAAAGTCAAATTGTAGTAGGTTTAATCTAAAAACCTATTAAATATATAAAAAGTCAAAGTGTAGTAGGTTTTCGTAATAACGTAAGATATTAGAAAGTTCGAAAAATCTGGTGATTAATAGCCGAGCTAATCAGCCAATAATTTATTTGATTTTTTTGTAAATGCCATGTATCCCTAACTAAAAATATATGCCAATAATTCCACCAATTCCAACATTAGTGAACATCTTTAAAATATATTTAATGATGACGCTATATTTTCATGACTATTTCGAACCCAGTAAGTAATTCTTGATATGTTTTATATTTCCAAGTGCACGCGTGTTCTTAAAGCTCTTAGGGGATAAAAAACAGCTGGCCTGGTCCAAGCAATAGAAGAAACGATAAACAATAATCCAGCCCGCCGTCCACGGCCGTCCAAATTTCACGTCCGAGACATAAAATGAATCGAGCAAGTGTGTCGCGGCGGACTGCTCCAAAAGACGATATTTTATACACTACAGCCTACTCCGCCACGTGATCTGAACGATCATGAGATAACCCAGAGGGTTCATGTACAAGGGGGCATCTTTGATTTTGAAACGAGCCTTAATGACACTAAAAAATATATATATATAAAAGGGGTTAAATGACGAGATGTTTTCTAAAGTATTGAGTTTAAATTGAAGGAGAATATGGTTTGGTTTTGAGTGCTGTACAAATTCCACCCACTTCAAGAGCTATTGAGCTTGAACGTACAATCAACATTGAGAAATGCATTTAAATCAGGTGCTAATAGCCCTTTTATTTTTATTTATTTAAGGAAATATACGAAAATATAATAAATTTGGTTTTAATGTAATCAGTGAAGTTGCCTGGGGGCTGGTAAATAATAAAAAATAAAAATTAAACTTTTTGAGAGTAATATTTAGGTAGATGTTGGGTATTTTTACGCAAAAAGATCATTGATTATTTTTACCTCTTTTTATTGGCGCTCATTAAGGTACATAATAATCTATTATGTATTTTATTGTAAAAGTTTAAAAAAAATGCTCGCATCATGTCTATTTCCGCTCCTCCTCCGTGACTGACATGTAACATTCCCCGGTGCACGTTTATTTGAGACAGAAAAGAAGATCATTACTTATTTTAAAAAAAATATCTATAATGTAGCATATACGATTTGTAAAAAGCCGTTTTTCGTAAAATTATGAGCAATTTGAATTTTTAGAAAGGATTGTTTTTAATGAATGGTTTATCGAATTGAAAAATCCGTACGTAGATATTTAATTTCTAAATCAGAACCTACATAATATTTTTTCTCTCTCGAAAAAACGTACTCTGGGGAATATTGCATGTCAGTCATAGAAGAGAAAACCCACGGAAATAAATGTCCATTTTTTAAAAATTTTCTAATAAAAATATAGTTTAATATGCACATTAAAAAGTGGCAATAAAAAATAAATGATTTATTGCTATTTTGTTAAATATTAACTTAAATCTACATTAATTTTTCTTCCTCGGGATAGTGTGACCATTTAAATAATAAAATTTAAAAACGTAAAGTAAACGCTTTGGTTAATTCTGAAACCGTGCGATTCCCTTTTTAGAAATTTCGCAGACTTTTTTTAACATCTTTTCCCCTTTTTAAATTTTAAAATACTCACCTCGCGTTACTTTTATAATATCTCAAGAGAATAATAATATATGAAGAGAGATCAAAGGCTCACCATAGGAACCAAGGAATAAAGTAACGTAACGAAACGTTACAAATAATGCACTAAAAACATATGGTAATTTGTTGAAATAAATTGTGCAAGCTATTTGTATGGGAAACATGTATGAAAGTCTTTTTATGTGTGTCTATGAAATCTATGTATCCGTTGTCATGGGAAGGACCATAGATGTCTATGTCTAGCATAGTTCCTTCAAATATTTGAAAAGATACTAATTTAAAACATATATACCTATATACAACCTTGAACATTTTGATAATGTATGGATGTTCTGACGGTGGAATTGGTAAACGTTGCTTAATGGAAAGTGATCACTTAAGCGTCATAAGTCCTCGCCCACCCTTCAAAGACTTTCATACATTTTTACCATATAAATAGCTTCGTCTCTATGAGACTTCTATACTTTATCTTATTTAAATATTTAATTGGTAACTAGCTGTTACTATTCGTTTTAAAAATAAGTTTTAATAATACTGAAAAAAGATTAATTTAATTTTGTAAATACTGTAAACATTTGTAACATTGAACATTGGAATAAAAATTTGAATTTGAATTTGAATTCGAATTTGCAAAGCCTCTAATAAAAACAATGTTTCCATTTAATCAATGCTGGGATGGATGGGATTTCCAAGAAGGAAATGTGACCTATATTACTCGCTGGGTCTTAAAGAATAAGTCTGCAAAATTTTGGTCAGATCAGACAAACGGTGTGGATTTATACGGAAAATATATTACAGGAGGAGGTAAGGTAAAGTAAAAAGAGAGAAATGTCGCTTAAGTTATCCGCCAGGTCCTAAAGAATAGGTTTGCAAAATTTAGGTCAGATCGGTCAAACGGGTTTTTAAAGAAAATTTAATTTGTATAGATATCATATCGGTGGGAAGTCGGTGAATGGGTTGAAAGGAAAATGTCGCTATGTTATCCGCCGGGTTCAAAAAATAAGAATGCAAAATTTGGGTCAGATCGGTCAAACGGTGTACAGGAAATATATCAGGGAGAAGAGGTGGGGTAAAAAGGGAGGGAGAAAGGTGGCCTATGTTAAAATTTGAATCCAATCGGTCGAACGGTACAGATTTGCATGGAAAATATTGTATGGGGAGGGTAGAGGGGCGGGGAGGAAATGTCACTTATGTTATTCGCCGGGGCCTTAATAATAAGTATGCAATATTTCAGTCAGATCGGTCGAACGGTAGAGATTTGCATGGAAAATATATCACTTGAAGGGGTTAGAGGGGGAGAGGGGAATGTCGCCTCTGTTACCCGCTGGGTCCTATAGAATAAGTATGCATTTTTGTAAAGTATTTTTTTGGTATCGTTATAAATATTTTGTCTCATACCAATACAAAGGTAGTGGACGGGCGCCCGAACAGCGTGTAAATAGCTGCTTCGCCCCTGGCGTGAACTTAATATTCACTTATAATAATGCCTCTCAAGATGACGATGCAAAATATCAGATTACGTATTCTCCCTGAAGAACAAATATGAGTCTACCAAATCAAGTCAAAAATTACCACTAACCTGTGCAAGTTTCTATCCTCGAGGCAGTTGGTCAGTGTCCTTGTTTTGCAGGTATCTTGAAGGCCTTCTATTCTCCACGTCACAAAACAACACGCGGAGATAAATCTGGACTGGTTAAAACTCTCGCGGATAATGACACAAACAATAGGATTCCAAAAAAATTACGAATCTTTTATATTATGTGCATGTTAGTTCGCATTCAAACCAGTGCCGATGTTATTGTAACCGAGTTTCAAAAAATTATATTTTACCGCACCGGCGCGCGACAGTTTTGCCCGTGCGCGACCAACGCCATCTATGTATAATTTCACAGAAGCAGCGGCATTTACGAAATGACATGGGAGACCCAAATATGTCCCCAGGAAAGATATTAAACATGGTAATGGACATTAATCACTCGTCATCCTGAGGGGCATACATTTCTTTAGTATGTCGCCTAACCAGGTAGTTAAGTTTTTTAACAACTACCGCATGGCATAGGGGATAGAATAATTAACGAACTGGCTCACACTTGAAGAATTTTTAGAAATGTTTGGTTGAAATCAGATACAACTAACAGAAGATAACGAAAGGTATGCTCGGAAGTAGTCAAAAAATTTGATTTCGGAAAATGTTAGGTAGGTATATCTAAATATTTATCAATATTGAAAACGTAGATAGGCACCAGCGACTTTTTTTCAAATAATTTGCGCTAATTCTAATGGAACGTTGCGTCAACATTGAAAATCAATACTTGAAGAACTTGGGGAGATTTAAGATTTTGGGCAATCAAACATTTACATTTTTATTTATATAGATATTGCGTCTGGGCGTTAAGGCATTGGAATTAAATTTGTATAGTCTAGCTTTACAGAAATCAAATGTTTCTTGATATAGACGTTTAAGAAGGGGATAAAAACGATATACTGGGAGATTGTGCTGACGGTCCGGTGGCTGCGGGCCACGGGCGCGGGGTCTAAGTTAGAACAGTAGGGCGGGCTGGCGGATAATTAAATAGCGCGGGACATTGGCGGAAGGGGGCGGCGCGGCGCTATTAGGGGGACTCGGGGAACTTCTGGAGCGCCATTAGGGATGCCAAAGAGAAACCTGGCGAGACAATACGCTTACAACTATATACGCCCGTGTTACACCTCACGGCAGTGCCGATTCAACCAAGGTGCCATACGTGAGAGTTTTTTATACAAAATTAATGATTTTAATTTATCTATAGATACGTAGGCATCCATAATTGCTTTAAAATTCAATTTTTTTAAAATAGAGTAGATAAATAGATAAATTATTCCCATACTTTGCATTAATACTATCATTTTATATCTAGGGGAAATGCGTCAATTTGAGTTATTACAAATATTAAAAAAACAAGATAAATTAATTTAAAATAAAAATTATCTATCGAAAAATATTTGGTTAAACAGCAGTTTTGTTTATGATTACAAGAAAATGGAAATAAATACACATATTGAGTAGCTTGTTGGTCTTGTGGTTAGGACACTGGCCTCGTGATCCAAAGGTTGCGGGTTCGATCTCACTCCAGACTAGCAAGTTGTCCTATTTTCATAGTACAAGCGCTTAGCTTAGTTTGAAAATAGTAAGAATATTGATGTGACAAGTATTCCGTGTTCACATCTCTATTTTTTTAAGAAAAAAAAAAGAAAATATTATGTAGTCTGTGTAAATAATACGTAGGTATATTATTTCATTTAAAAAAAGCCATGAACCATATTATACTGAAATGAATATAAACCTTTGAGCATTATACGCTATTTATATGATGGATTATGAGAGATTTGGCGTGGGGATTGTACAAAACTGAACAGCACCTAAGAAGTTGTGTTTGTATGAAAAAAAAATTCATGGGTGTCGGCTATAAATAAGTTAATACTTTAAAATATGTTTTATTTTACTTTGTAATATACACACACAATATGAGCTATTAAATTACAACTATAGCTATTAAATTATAACTATATACTCTCAACATCAGGTATAGAACACGTTGATAAATAATATCACATTTAAGTCCACTTCACCACTCCTAGAGCTGTTCGGCGAAAAAAATACCCTTCCCTGCCGCGCGCCCCCCTGACCCCCCTGACCTACCCAATTAGATTGATAAATTTCGTATTTAAGTTAGTTATTATCTATACCTGATGACGAGAGGGACTGCTCCTCTCGAAACTATACTTGTAATTTAATAGCTCATATTGTGTGTGTGTATTACATAGTAAAGTAAAACATTTAAATTATACTGTTGCACCACGAAGTATCTGCCAAATCTTTCAATGATATTAAAGTTAATACATACTTATTCTTTAGGAACCGGCATGTAGTATGATATACCGGCATGAAAATAACGTATATTTTAACTTTTAAAATCTCCACATCGCCTAAAACATTGTACAATTGTTCGTTTGAAATGTACTTTGCGCTGCGAACATTTCGTGTAAACGTTTCATAGAACGGACGAAAATATTATGATTCGGGTTAACCCGATAAAAAAGCGTGAACACAAATAAACACCTCTGAATCAAATATTTACCCGAAATTGCGGTGTTTGTTCGCGCCCAGCTAATACAGTTTGCTCCACGCGCCGCTGGTGACGGGCGGGCCGCCCATGAATATTCACTATTCTTCGCCGCCACTGCTCACATAGCTTGGGGTTCAATTGGACTCTGTTCTCGCGGTCGGTGCTCCCCTCCCGAGCAGTACTCTAATTCTGGTCGCTATGTTTTTTTCCGGTATGTTCGAATAACTGTATTTTTTCCAAATTATTCAGACGAGATTGACCGTGATTTGGAATAAGTTAAACAGCAACAGAAAACCCCGATATAAAGATTTCATCATTCACGAAACCGATTATAACTATAGTTTATTTGGAAAACATTAATGACCCCGCAGGACTATATTTCTGCCTTGATTGTGAGTCAAAAACGTTCAAGCAACGTGACATAATATATATCAATAGTTATGGGGTTATGCGACATCAAAGTTTGCATTCTTTTTTCTGACTTTTTTTTGTAAAAATTGGAATATGAAAGTATGGAAAGTTCATTCCCTTTAATACAAGTCAAATAAAATAATAAAAACCTTCGGGGTTTTTATTATTTTATTTTATTATTTACGAATGAATTTTTTGTATTTGATATAAGTTACTGTAATGACAGTCCAACGTTTTACAAAAAATATGTCAGAAATATTGAAAAAATGCAAACTTTGATGTCGCGTATCTCCATAACTATTAATGATATAAGGTCATGTTTGCTTGAACATTTTCTACTCATAATCAAGGCAGGAATGTGGTCCGGTGAGGTTATTGATTTTTTCCAAATAACCCTGTATAAGGTTAAATATTATACATATGTATATGTATGCATAGTATATTTTCGAAAGTAAACAAAAAAATATCATGAGAAAGATACGTGCTCGAAAAGGAAAAGTTTTTTGAGAAATTTAGATATTATTTGTGGGATGTCAAAAATAAATTATAATCTTGACGAAGGGTTTTCTGACATAACGGAACGATTTGTCAGTATTGCGTTAGCGTTAAAAATATTCAGAAGATCAATTCACAATCGTGGAATATTCTGGACCACGGTAAAATATAGAAACCTTTCAGTTTCGCAGTGTTAAAGGTACGCGATAAAAAAAATATATTTTGACAAAAATTTCTTACAAATTTCAAATGAATCATTTTTTTATTTTATTTTTATTTTCATTTATTGGTTTTCTTACAGCCATATAATTAATCAATCTTGAAAAAAAAAACAATAATTGATGTACAGAGTTTTGGGCCAATTACAAGAAAACACATATATACAATCGATAAAAAATAAGAAAAAACATGTCCAATAGTGAGTTTGTGTGAGTGTGTGTATTTATTTATTTATTTTGTTTTGGGAAAAGTTAACAGCAAAACAATCTTAAAAATTTTCCACTGAATTTAAAAATTTACTTTAACATACATTAATAGCGAATGGAGAGGGTGGAGGGGAATGTGGGACGGGAGTAGAAGGGAAGATATAATGTACAAATTAGTTTGGGTGCGGTAGTGTAGATATTGTTTGTTTTATGTTTCTTATTGTTGCGTTGAAAATGTCAATGTGGTGATAGTTTGTGTTAAATGAATTTGTGGATCTGTACATAAAGGAGTTTTGTTTTGAGTTGGTCTTACAAAAGGGGAGATGAAAAGTAGGTGAATGTCTGTTATTGCGAGTTGGGATGTGGTAAGATATTCGTTGAAGAAGTTCCGGACTATCAACTAGATTGTGTGTTATTTTGAATAGCATCACCGCGTCAGCTATGTTTCTTCGACGAGTTAGGGTCTGCATGTTAAAAAACTTCGCAGAGTCTTCATTGCTTATATGAGATCTAAATGAACGGAGGTCTAGGTATCTTAGGAATCTGTTTTGGACGCTTTCAATTCTATTTTCGTGTACTGCATAACCTGGATTCCACACCTGAGATGTATATTCTAAAATACTACGAACGTATGAGAAATAAAGTGTCTTGAGGGTACTGATATTTTTGAAATGTTTTTTATTAAAGGCATAAAATTTTATTAAAGGCAAAACATTTGACTACTCTTTTAACGACACCAGCCTGTTTTTTTTTTAAATCAGCGAGTAACTGAATATTAACAAACACCTTTTTGGCTAATGTTCCCAAATATAATTTATAATGAATACCAAAATGTAATACACCAGACCGAGTTCGTGAGAATTATACCAATCCACAAAATATGGTGATAAAATATGCCCTATAAAATTTTACGACCTAAAAGCACGATCCCAAAAAATAGAGCTATTATTAAGCGATCTTTTTATTATTGCTACGGATGAGCGTCACGCAAATATTCCAGCTACACTGTATGACGTTAATACTAATAATTTAGTACTATTATCAAAAATATTTAAAATAATATTTTTCAATAATTAGGTACATAACTTGCATACCGAATTAAAACAAAAATTAAGATTTGAAAGGTCGATACTTACGTTTCATTATCTTCAATTCAATTCAATTTTTATTTATTACATAATATGTACATTACAAACTTTATGTTTAATGCATACATATTATGAATTTATATCTAAAAATATACAAATACACATATATATACATACATACATATATACATACATATATACATACACAAATACATATTGTATATTAAAATAACAATTTATTATTAACCAATTAAAAGTGACCTGTACAATCTGGTTAGAGGTGTAGGAGAATCCTGCTTCGGAAAATCCCCTCAGACACATGGAATATATCAATATCCAAAGCGATCTTGTTCAGCATAGCTGTAGCTTTTCCAACAGGCATAACCATCGGCAGGTTGGTCCTGTATATTGGAATGTGAAACAATCTATGCTGACGATGTCTAAGGTAATTATCAGGAATCTTCGTTAGAATTATTAAGAGTTTTCGACATGAGAGAACATTTTGAACCTGTTCAAGTACCTACTATTTTTTTATAATTGTTATTATTTTATCCATTATAATTAGGACCATAAAACAATATTTTCACAAATATAACTTATTATTTATTTCGATGGTTATGTAATCCGCCATATTCCTCATATTCTCTTGGATATTCACCTCGGTCATAAACCTTCTTTTTTTTCCTCTTCTTAAATCCATCTTCTTTCTTTTGAACTGACTTCGTATATTTTATCTTGTATCATTCTTTAATTAACTTTTTTTTTGCCCAGACCTCGTATATATATATATATATATGCAGATGTATTGATCAGATATCTTTATGCTATACATATATCTTTTGCACTTCTTTTTATTCTTATCTTTTGTCCTTTTTACTAAGTAGATTTGTCCTTTCCTATCCATTCTCCTTTTACCTCTAATTCTTTGACTCCCATAGTTTGTCCATAACTTAAAACTTTCACTTTTTTTGTTTTTTTTTTCTATAACTCAAGTTATTGTTGCTTTATGTTAAAACACAACAGGTTAATTCTGTGGAAACTTGTAAGATGGTCTCTTTACTGTTCAATAATCATGTATAATCTCTTTATATGTACTGTTAGTTTCCCATAAATAAATAAATAAGTAAATATTATAATTTATTTTCACCTAAAGCTATCACCGAATAACATGACTTTTCATATGATTGATAAATAAATATTTTTAGTATTCCGAAAAAAT
Source organism: Agrypnia vestita (assembly GCA_016648135.1). Taxonomy (NCBI): domain Eukaryota; kingdom Metazoa; phylum Arthropoda; class Insecta; order Trichoptera; family Phryganeidae; genus Agrypnia; species Agrypnia vestita. Next base: position 22,684 of record JADDOH010017732.1, read on the forward strand.
AAAAGATCAGTTATAAAAACTCCATTACATGACAGCAATAACAATCATTTTTATTATTTTAATGTACGTAATATATGAAGTAGAATGCTCCCATGGATCGCACATTACACATTATTTTATTAAAACATATAAAGAAACTACACACACACAAGTGATAAATTGTAATTCGTTTCTCGGTAAACACAAACTTTTTAAGGGAATGGCTGTTATTGACATAATAAGAAAATAACTGAACCAATTTAAATTAAATTACCTTCGTTTATTGCTACAGTTTCCTGAAGAGGGAAAATAAAGGAGATAAATTACTTTCACCTAAGAGAAATAATTTATCAAATTTAATATACATCGCTTGACATAACATACATGTCATATAATGTGAGGGATCGGATAAAATTTGTCAAATTTGGAAATAGAATATTAAGAAGACGCTACAGCATATTTCAATAAAGAGAGTTCATTACATTTTACAAGGAATACGACGAGGAACAAGTCGCATTCCCATAATTTACTAAACGCTTTTTAATTGCAATACAGCACAGCGATCCGAGCATGTTTTGATGGGCACCTGGAACGCTATAAATTTTTCTTTTCACGAAATGTCTGGAACACAATTATAAATAAATCCAACGCCGCCAAAATGATATTACCGCGGGAAGAAAAGAAATTGTATTATTGAAGAAAAATATACGTTTTGCTCATTTTTATCAATGCTGTTTTATTATGTTTTACTTTTATATTGCGTTAGTTTCCCAATTTTACCGACCGCCTGCAAAGGCCTCCGGTTTTGCTTTGTCGGTTGATTGACTTTGATGGCGAGGAATCCAAATCTTCTCGACGTGTTTTCCAATACATCAGCATAAGTGATGGCGGTAAAGCCTGATATAAGCGGGGTATTTCCAAAGGGGAGTTGTAAAAAGCGAGCCCGGTGGCGCGAATAGTATAACATCCATGACTGAACAATCAAACAAAAATAAGAACTCCGCTGTTTTGTAATCGGAGAAGTTAAACATGCGGTCTGCTTTTGTAATGTAAGTGATACGTCACCCTCGGGGCTTGTAAAACGATCGAATTGAGTGGGCTGGTCTTGTAGTAGCCAGCAGTCGGCAGAATAATTTAGAAATAGTATTATTATCTGACGGCCGTGAAAACATACGAGTACATTAAAAAAATCGTGTAAATTAAATTGTAAATTGCTTTATATATCTCATCAGATTAATTCAAATATCAAGGAGTTCTTTTTCAACTTAATTTTAACTATGTTGCGACAGGACAATGAAATGGATAAAATAATAGACTTGGCTACCATCGTTCTATGGTCGCTGTATAGCTCTGTAATAAGAATGGCAGATCTCAACAGTAAGATAAATTGGCGATTAAGTCTGTATATGCTCCCATGATGACTTTGGATATGGAGAGAGATCAAGATTCGAGACAGCAGAGATAAGACATCCAAGAGAAGTAGCAGGGATTAAGATATGAAGTCAGGAATGGAGAAGTAGAATAAATTCGAGTGGATCTCGAATTTATTCTACTCGCTGTTGCTCCAAATAGAAAAATCTCAGTTATGTAAGTTGGTCGGAGCATATCCTCCGTAAAGGAAACGGAACACTGCGAAAGCAGATTTTCTCGTTAGTGATAAAGGAAAAAAGGCCTGTAAGATGATCCAGGAGAACATGGAAATTGTAAATGAAGAGACTCGAAGAGATATTGAACTATCAGAGGCCCCAAATACAATTGACACAGCGCAGGACAGAGAGCGGTGGAAGAGTACTGTTCTAGCACCCAGACTCGAATAGAATAAAGCGGATGAAAAATAAAGTTTTTATTATATTTGATTTGCTTATTTATTTTACTTTTGTTAACAGGTTTTCTTACAGCCATTAATATTCGTATGCATCAGCGATATAATTAGACATAGCCTTTGGCTTTTAGATCACAAAAATGGCCAATTTCACAATACATGTTAAGTTAGGTAGTAATTCAAGTAGAACGTTAATGTGTGCGAGAGTGTGTGTATTTGAAATATGTCAATTTGCAAGTTTACCCCTAACAGAGTTAGTAAACTGCTCAAAACTTAAACAAAAATCTCGAGATTTGCAAAGGCTATGTTATAGGTATCAAAAACACGATTAATTGTGGAGTTTTTACTCTCAGTCTAAGTGAAAAGGTATGATGCTCTTGTTCGTCTTTGTGAGATATCGTATGGAATTTTGTTAACAATTAGGGAACATCGCGTGTTTTAATAAATTAATTCAATTAATGAATAACATTGGAATAGTTTCATTTACAATAATGATTTAACTACATACCTAACTGAATTATTCGCAAGGACGTCTGCGAGTTGAAGCCGCGGCCGGGCAGCCCCGGGCGGGGCTAATCCCCCCCGCTCGGTGCTCCGAGGGACAAGATTAAAAAACTACCCCGCCAGAATTTTAAATGCAAAGGAAATCCGCCTTTCCGCACCAAACGAGGAACAAATTAATTTCTTTTGTAACAAGGGCCTTCTGCCTCAATACCCACGGAGGAGGCTCGCGACAAATTGCCACAGTCGAAATTATTAATCACAATTCATATCTTTTATAGAAATATTTTCATGCGCACTGAAGCTATTTTTCGCTGTCTAATAAATATCTCGAAGTAAAAGATTCTATTATCACTATACTTTTACCTTTTTACGAAATTTTCCGCCAGAAAATAACCTTTCGGAAGTAATTTTCGGAAAATATTCAGAATATTTAAAGTATGTTCAAAATTTTCAAGAACACAATATTGGATTTTATCCCCAGAGGGACATCATCATTCAAGATATATTATAGATTTCTCATAGAGATGAAACTATTTTTTACATGGGAAAAAGTAGGTATGGAAGTCTTTTTTTTAGTGTTCATAGGACTTACGACCTATAGTACGGCTGGCTTAGGTTATCACTTTACATAAAGTAATATTCAACAATTCCACCCATGATAGACTACCACATCTATCAATTTTTTTGGATGTTTTATAAATGTTTAATTTTCACACCTTGTTCCATGAACCAAACATAAAAAAAAGACTTCCATACCTACTTTCTCATGTAAAAAATAGCTTCGTTTCTACAGGATATCTATAATGTAAGTTAAAAATAGTTTGTTTCTTCTGAGAAAGATTTAAAATCATCAGCTTGACTATTAAACCTCTAATAATAAATTGTACAGAGGAAAAAGGATTATAAACGTTAGATACTCGCCTAATTATACAGCGAACAGGGTCTCACGCCTCGTTCCGATACGACAAGTAAGTTGGCCATAATTTCATACCACACGTTTAGTTTAATTGGAAAATAATAATATAACGTATTCCGAGTATGGATCTCTATAAGAAAGAGTTTCACTTATTTCTAAAGTTTTTCACCTTAATAATAAAATCTATTCGTCTGACACATTGTGCTCCTTGTGCATCGAAATTCGACAAAAATCAAAATTAATACATTAACCAATCGGTCAAAGACTTTTATTTTGTAGTTAGTAGATATTTTTGAACTACAAAATAATCCAGTGAAAAATTAAAAAAAAAACGAATGGCTTATTGGTTTTGTTTGAAATAAAGCTATTATAAAGCTTTGATATATGATATTGTCAAAAGCTTTCGTGCTTGACAATATGCGAATTAATTTATCGAAGGTATATGTATACTGACCAGAGTACTGAACAAAAGATAATCTATAAATTATAATTAAATAACTTTGTATAAACCACTTAAATTTAAGCGGTTTAAACAAAGCTATTTAATTAAAATTTATAATTATGTCCAACCACAAAGTTAACGCTGTAAATATTCAAAATATTTTAAAAGATAAACTATTCATCATGAGGTTATGAATCTTCGAAATACCCAATGCACTGTAAAAAAAGACAAAGTGCCAAATTTTTTGTTTTTCATTTTCGATTTCGCGTATCAAAAATAGATATATCTAAAATTGCGTTTGTGAAGAACAAACGGAGAAAATAATTTTGAGCTTAGAATAAATTATTTGTGATGATTTGTTTCGGCGCTTTTTAAAAAGAATTTTTTACCTTTTCCATGAATAATTGTATACCAATCAGTTAATATTAACATAATGTACACAAAAATCCGAATCTTCAGCGAGGCCGAATAGTAAAACAAGTAATATTAAGGTTGTTTCAGACCTAGGTAACAATAATTCAGAATGATATATTTCATGAATACGAGTTAAAAAATTTCCAATAATTTATGAAAATCCCAATAGTAATAGAGATAAGCGAGTTTTTTTTGGCAACGATAGCTTGTATTTTTTTCTCAATATTTCTAACTTATTTTCCGTAAAGCGTTGGACAATTTTAAAGTAACTTATGCCAAATTTTATAAAATCAAATTTATGAATCAACGAGAAAAAATTTACAGAAAAATCAAATCAACGAAAAAGGCCAGTAGCGGCTAAAATATTTTTTCGTAGATTTGATTTTTTTATGTCTTTCCAGTTGATTAAAAATTGTTGCTTTAAAAGCGCAGAACTTCATTCTCAAAATTGCAACTTGATTAAAAATTCGTTTTCTTTAAAATAATTATGTACTATAAAATAACTCGCTTTTAAACAAGTTAAATAAAATTATTAAAAGAATGCAGATTTTGGTGCAGAATTTTTTCCGCGAGGTTTTAATTATTTTCATCGCGCTCCAGAGTGAGAAATGTGTTTTGAATATTGGTGTTATTTTCTCTACAATTGTAATTCTGTGTTAAATAATGAATTGCGAGAGTGGCGTTTTTTACGAGTCGGCCTCGACACCTCCCCCGCGCGCTGGCCTGTCCGCTCATGCATATGCGATTGGCTGCGTTCCTTTATACCCTGCACTCGAAGCGCCGCAGCCCGACGGCCTCGCACATGCAAATACATTACTCAAGAACCGCTCTCCTAATGGGATTGGGATTGAATTGAAGTGGAAAACGGTGTTGAATATTTTATGACAAACATCAGTCCATATTATGATAGCGATTGTGATGAAGAGATCCTAAAGGATTCATATAACGTATAAAATGATAATCAATATATATATATATATAAAGAAACCCGTGTTTCCCTATCCGCCAAGTTTTCTCCACAACCAGATACTACCACCCCCTGGTGTTTATGGTGGTGGATAGCCCTTGGTGTCTCATTGAAAATGTGCGAGTTTGGTGGGAGTGGCTGAGCGTGGGTGGGAGTGAGTGACGAAAATGTGCATTCTAGCTCATTGTTTTGTTATGGGAAGGCCGCAAATGCTTCAGATTATTTCAAAATAGGCGCAAAATAGGTGTTGGTGAGTCTAGAAGGTTCCGGAAAAATCTGCTCGAGAAAGTTCTGGAAGGAGAAGGTTCTAGAAAATTTCCGAAAGTTCGATAAGGTTCTAAACTGAGTGGCGAAATGTGTCGGTGTGTCTAGAAGGTTTCTGTACATTCAATAAATGATAAAAGGAAATAAAAATCAACGCGTGCGAAAGCCGCGCGGGCACAGCTGTATATATATATATATATATATAATATACATTATATATATATATATATATTATATATATATAATATATATATATATACGGCGTAAAAATATACGTCTTTAAAATACCTATTATAGTTACCAAGAGTTGCGTGAAGTTTAAAGCTACAAGGAAATGCAAATAATGTTATGATTTAAGTAAACTTTCGGCTCGCTCAAACGAGCCAAATGTTGGTTTTTAGCGATTTTTCAAAGTATTATCTTCTATTGATTTTCTTTAATACATTAATTATATTCGTTATAAAACAAAAAATATATTGAAATTTTTATGTTTAATTACTAAAAAAAAACAAGCAAAGATTTCTCAAGCGAAGGCAAGCAAAAAACGTTAAAAAACTGTCAAAATGAATTTAAATATAGTGTAATTATAATGCTGGCTATATTAAAATTATAACAATAGCATTTAATTACAAATGCAATATGTAAATACAAAAAATATATCTATCTGATATCTCTATATTTCAAAGCCATTCAATTTGTAATTTTAGTTTGTAAATGCAGTATTTTATTACACAGGAAAATGCAACTTTTGAATACTTAATAATAATGTACCCACACGTGAAATGTGATGAAGTGAAATGAAAATAATGATGAAAATGACCCTAACGTATATGTACCTACACATACAAAGTAAAAAAAAAAACATCATAAACTTAAAAATTCTAAAGCATTCTAGAGATAATTATTTCACAGAGACCGTCTTTGTACGTCTTCCGTGCTCGTTTAAGGAATAGTAGTAAACTGGTGGTGGTATTTTAACTGATGACACACTGACTGACTACTGACTGTGTCGATGATTGGTAACTGATTTCTCACATTCATCAACGGGCAACCACCGGTTCCAGTTATATATAAGTTACCAAAAATCGATACAATCAGATTTCAAATAACTACACCGTGTGTAACCTATCAAAATAACGGTTTACCATTGCCTTTATGAACACTAGTCAGTGATTTTGTATACCGTGACGCATCAATCTATTGATTGACAGATGGTCGTTCACAATTATTTTTAATTCGAGATGTTTGTTTTTTTAATACTATCTGAAGTACATGCCTTTATATGTTTTCTTATAAAACCTTTAACTTGGTATTTATTCAACAACGAGATCACAACAAAAATAGAATGAATTCGGAAAATAAGTGATTGGAAAACTGAGGCTACAGAAGACGAAAGAGGCTAGGATCGTAAGAGCGTAAGGGCTTGATTTGTAAGCGATTACATGTGATAATATTACCCAAAAATTTTATATTGAATAATTGAAAATAAATTCAAGAACACATTCATATTTGTGAAGTCGTAATTTTTCAGAACAAAGTTCTGTGAAATTTTTAAAACCAAATTAACGAACTATCGTATTAAAAAAGTGGATTGCTCTATGGACAAAAATAAAAATTAATCAATAAATAAAAATGAGAATTACATATAAGGTCGATACATTTACGGAAAATCTACAAGGTTCCTATAGTTTAGTGGTCAGAGCACCGGCCTCGGAAAGGAGGTGACCCGGGTTCGAATCCCGGTAGGGGCCAAATATTTTTTCGTGGATTAGATTTATCTGCATGTTTTTCGAATTGATTAATCAATTTGGTTTTAAAAATTCAAAATAATTATAGATATGTGAAAAATTTTCAGCGTCTGATTTTTATTGTAATTTTTATATTGATAAAAAGCTAAGTAAAACTTTTTAGTAAAGCTTTTAAATAATGTTAAATTGTGAAAGTATATAAATTAATTCACGGTATTTCATCCCTGAATAAGTCTGAATGCGTAATTTGAACATGTAATCGATTTTATCTGTAGGCTCATTGATGAAGCAGAATCATAACAAAACCGTATATAAATATATTTAAAGCTGAAGCAACTGTCATAGAACGGGCTACAAGCTAGTAATAAAATAAAACAATAAAAAGTTATACTCTACCAATAAAACGATAAACGAAATTAGTATCTTAACCGATATCGCGGAATCAGTTTTATCTCTGGAGACAAATAATTTGTTTGCGTTTTGGTTCCGTTATTTTTCCGATTTCTACATGGAACTTGGCAGCGACGTCGCTTTCAAGGTGGATATACCGCCGGAGCCCGAGACACGGCAAAATAAGATATTGCAGCGCACGGTGCACGAGAGAGAGGTCAGGAGATACGCCACTGCACCATACAGACGCGCTGCGAGACGACTGCGAGACTGCGACCGTGGTCCTGTGCCTTGCAAACTGTGGACAGCAACCGACAAACATCATCGCGATACATTTGTAAAGAATTTTAAATTAATATTTAGCGCAAGAAATATTTGAAATTGTAAATGAGAAACCACCTCGAGGCGTACAAAACACAGCAAAATAATATTTTTTTGACGTAACTACCTTCCCACGACACGCGGAGCTGGTGAAGATAACCGTGTCTTCGTAGTTTGAGCGAAATGAAATGATTAAAAAAATTGTGTGCAAATGAGATGAGTTTAAAAATAATTTTCATGTTTTTACTAAAAAAAAATTAAGTCAAAAACTCGTAATAAGCAAACGCATTTTATAGTAAATAATGTTGTAAGCAAGATGTGTGCAAAATTTTAACAAAATCGCCCTAATATTTTTTGAGATGTCATCTCCAACATTTGAAAAATGGAGTTTCGAGAATAACGCAAAAGAATATTGTAATTCGTTTAAAAATTCGCCTACCTCGCTAGCTTCATACTGCTATAACTCAACCAATTCTTAGAACTTGCATTAATAATAATTATAATATAATAACATAATGTAAAATAATTGACGACATTTAGGCACAAACTAGAAACTGCTATGATCGTTCTTAATTTTATAGTAAGTGAATGTCTCCAGAATATTTCACACATTTATTATCGTACTGTTCCTAAATTCGCACTAATTAACGCTATTCCTATTGCTTTGATTACGTTCTATTAAACTCTGTTCAATGTTCGTTGAACAAGAGCGAGAACGAACTTCTTTCGTAGAAACTTCTCGCCCCGGTATCTCTTTATTCACTTTCGCTGTTATCAGTGCTAGTCGCACTATGCTCATACTGTTGGTAGTATCGCGTGAGCTGACATCACCGCCATGAAATTTATCGACTGAGCCAGCTTTGCGTGACGCCATTTATAGATAAATTTCTACGAGAAATTTGTTCTAGGAATTACGAAAGGCCTGTAGAGTTTTCTAGGCGATTCCAATGTAGTATATTAGTATGTAATGGAATATCATGGAATCTTTCAGAGAGAGAATGCGATCAAAAATGGCTGACTCCGTTTTGGGTGCGTAATATTCGAGAGTTTGCGGTCATGGATGACTGACCGTGCGTTGCGTGACGCCGTTGTATTATTATCAGCATACAGTAGATTCACCATCTTGCTACAATATGTATTATATATTTTTGGTCTTAATATTTTAAAACATACATTAAGAAACTTTATATTCACCAATAATGGCACCAAAGGTAAGTAGTCAGTACAAGAAGAATGTAAAATAAAAAAGTTTTTTTTTTCTTTTATTTTTTTAACTTAATTTTTTTTTCTACAGAAAAAAATCATTTCTTGTAAAGAAAATGTAAAAAGAGAACAGAAAAGATTTTCCTGAAAAGATATTTGAGAGTGTGTTTAATACGGAGAAATTGGGGCATGTAGCGTTTATTATTGAATATTCATAGTAACAGAATATATACATGTAATATATTCCTGCTAAAAAAATAGCTAATGGAAATGGACTGAAATATCTAAAAATGAAATATAAAATATTTCTTTTTTAGATCTTTCAGTCTTCTGGGAAACTTTTCTACAGAATGAAAAATAAAGTTAGGGGTTCATGTAAAGCGGAGCTAGGTAGAATTATAAGGCTCTCGGTTTTCGAAAGTTTGAAATAAAAACACTTTGGAAGAAAAGGGTTTAAGAATATAAAACCATATTTATCTCTGCATATTATTTTTCAATACTAAACATTTTCCAACTTATACTTTGATTAAAATTTTAAAATAAAATATTTGGTTTTAAAAAAATATTTAATTATATTTTTAAATTTTAATATAATGTCAAGCCATCAAGTGCTTTCTTGTCTTGAATTTTTTAAAGTAATTAATGCTCAACTAAATCATATAAAATTTACTCGTAAGCAATATTTCTTTTTTAAACATATAATATATCCGCCTATAAAAAATTGTAAAAAATAATTATTTTGTTCTTTAATAACACTAATTTAATGAAACCAGAATAACTACTTACATATTTTAAAAAAATATGTAAGTAGTTATAGTTATTGCGATAATCTTAAAAGTAACTTAGGAAAATAAACTGAGAATAACGGATTCAGGCTCGTATTAACAGCTTTGCAGATGCATAAATTATTTCACAAATAATAAACTGACGATTGAATAAATACACCAAAGAAAAGCATATAAATATTAGGTCCTTACATATGAAATTGGCGTTTAGTATGGGAGGAACATAAAGCCGATTTTTTTTTATTATAATATATTTATTTAATCAAAGTATGTACCATTGCTATCTATGCACTTTTGCCATCTCATAGGTAGTTCATCGATCCCTTTACTAAAAAAACCATTCGGAAGGGAATCAATAAAATCTTTGAAGGCGGTTTGGACTGCCCCATCGGAGTTGAATTTTTTCCTTTGCAAGAAGTTATCCAAATTTAGAAAAAAATGAAAATCTGTTGGGGCAAGGTCCGGAGAGTACGGTGGATGTCTTAGACATTCCAATTGAAGCTCCTCTAATTTGGTAGCCGTCTGTTGTGCAGTGTGTGGTCTAGCGTTATCATGAAGCAGCAGTGGCCTAGAGCGATTAACCAGCCTCGGTTGTTTAGCAGCTAGCTTTTCCATCATGGTTTGCAGTTGCTGACAATAGACATCTGCCGTAATCGTCTGGCCAGATTTAAGAAAGCTGTAGTGAACGACACCAGCACTAGTCCACCAAACGCTCACAAGTAACTTTTTTGGAGTCAATTTTCGCTTGGGGCATGGTTTGGCTGGTTCGGCAGGGTTCAGCCATTGCGATGAGCGCTTCCGATTATCGTACAGAATCCACTTTTCATCACAGGTAATGATTCGATTTAAAATCCCTTCATTATTGTGCCGGTTGAGTAATGCAACGCAGCAGTCAACGCGCCTTTGTTGATTTGCTTCACTCAATTCGTGAGGTACCCACCTTTCAAGCTTTTTCACTTTACCAATTTGCTTCAAGTGGATTAAAACAGTTTTATCACTAACACCGCAGCCTGCAGCTAACTCGGATGTGGTTTGCGATGGATCCGCTTCCACAATAGCCTTCAATTCTTCATTATCAACTTTGGTCTCCGGCCGTCCACGGGGCTTGTTATGCAGGTCGAAATTTCCAGAATGAAAACGTTGGAACCAAAAACGCACTGTGTTTTCTTTTGCGGCACCGTCGCCATACACATCATTAATCCTTCGAGCCGTTTTTGCAGCACTGGTGCCACGGTGGAACTCGTACTCGTAAATAACGCGATATTTCAAGTTTTTCATTTTGTAAACTGAGTGACGCAAAGAAAAAAACAATTGAGGAAAAAACAAATGAATTATAATTTTCAAAACACAAATACATGAGTAAATAGCTGTATAAATTTGGATTTGGAATTCCTAACCAAAGAGAAGATATTTGAGATCAAATTTGCCAGTACGGCAAAACGCCAATTTCATATGTAAGGACCTAATATAACCGTGGATAAATAAAATCATCAATATACGATACCTATACAATACATTTGTGGTACTGATAATAATCTCAATTTAGTTGTTGATATAATTTTGGGAAGTAAAAGATTATCTACCATTAAAATTAGAACTGAAATAGAGAATTGTAATTCTGACAAAAGCAACGGATTTATTATGAAAACATTATATTGGATGATATGGAGAAGGCAACAAATTCTCTAAAAAACTCTGCAGTCACTGAAAAAAAGATATAATTCTGAAATTATTTAAGATCTAAAAACAAGATATCTGATATCCTTGACTCCTCCCGCCACCGTTAATTAATCTAAGCATTTCACAAAGCTTATTTCTTTATCAGACGAAGCGAGGACTAATATTTAATTCCAATTCATAAAGTAGAAAGCGAAACTGACATGAATAATTACACCTGCGTATAAATTACCTTAAATATTTTAATAAGAAATCAACAGAATCAATTTCGCTAAATACAAAATAATCACTATTACAAATGATATTACTAGAAGCAAGATAATGTTCGAAAAATAATATTCAAATTTTAAGATCGTAATAAAACTTTTGATACACATGGTAAATTGCTTAAAAAACTAGATATAATTGGCAAAAACTGATCAAAACCTTGACTTGTTCAAATTTACATATTTCGAAACGATATCAGAGTGTCAATAAACTAACATTTCAGCAACCACGTATAATCCATTTCGGGATTTCCATACGAATATCAGGCCCTGTATAGTTTCTCAAGTAATGTATTGTATGATTGACTAACAGCTTCTGCAAAATATCATTGGCAGTATTATCATACATAGATGCCCAAATTTTAGTGAGAATTATAAATGCACTCACATCGAACCCAACAAATCAGTTATGTGAATGGAGAGTTGTTTATCTCACTCACTCATAAACAGAAACACTCATACACAGAAAAAAATATTTGAACATTATTGAAAATAATTCATATGAGAACATTCAACTCGCTCATTTGCCATATAATTAACGCCGTAATAATGATACATAACTCAAAATCTGCCAAATAGCATTGGAATACGGAGTGAAAAAATACGTTAAGTCTGTAGAATTAGTAGAAAAGTTGTCATTGCACGCAGTTTTCAGTCATCCCTTTTGAAGATAACAGAATTAAATAAAAAATAATTTGCAGAATGCAGTATATTTGCAGCCTCAAGATACGCCAAACATAATACAGCTTAACTGGAAAAATATTTGGTTCAGTAAGATTGCAGATTGAAATAACAAATTGGATGCACGCAAATAAGGAAATTGTTATTTTAAAAAGAAGCGTCAACATGACGTTGCAAGTTGCAAGCGACGGACGTCAGAATAAAAACTCTAGCCGTAGTTGTGGAATTCTACGCGGTCTTTTAAAAAAATAAGGAATTTTTAATTTTTTGCTTCTACTCTTGGCACTTGTAACCTACAAATAATTTGGTGAATGTAAGTATTTTCATAAGTAAACGACATATGCGTAATAG
>JADDOH010017734.1:0-22873 GCA_016648135.1 Agrypnia vestita
GCCCCTGGGCCCGATTGGACAGGAACACCCTGTAGCTCACGGGGTGGAGGGACTCCACGCACTCTCTGTGCACACCGCTGGCCATCAGGCTGTCGCACAACTGGATTAGCTGGTGGACATTAAGGCATCATAACCGACTGCAGAAATGTTTATTAAGGGCAAACTCTCGGATACCACAAACAAGTACATAACACTAGAAACCTAGGCTGCAATACTCAAGAAAAGTCAGCCTAAAGACAACTTGATGATCTTAAAAATTAAGTAAATTTACTAAATGAAAAAAATATATTAGGGGAACCTACAAGTCACCATTCTTTTTAATAAATAAATTCAATTTGTTTTAACTTTCTGATGTGTTTTGGTGGTGTCGTATACAGTAAAACCCTGTTCATTCAAACCCCAATAATAAGAAAGTTGTCATAATACAAAACTTTCAAAATACACAAGTCCTAATTAATTTCGCAGTTGATTAATCCCCATAATTCTGCGTCATAAGTCAATAAATTTTAAGTCACAAGTAATAAAAAATAATAAAATGTGGCTTTGTGATCGCGCACACCCGTGTAGGGTGCCCTTTATGTATTTCGTGGTACCTTATGGAATGCTTTTTATCTACATATATTATGTGGGGATACTACGCATGCTTTCTTCAGTTGGTACCTTGATATGGGCAGACAGTTTTAGCTTACAGCATTTGCGCTAATTCGTTAACGCTTTAAAAATTATTTTTCATTTTTTTAAATTCCTCTTTAGTTTGATTATTTTTTTGTGATAACTGTGTTTATGTTGCTAAAATATTTTGTTTTCTTTGGAAGAAGTTACTACTGACTTATCTTATTATTTCATATATTTTTATTGTATATCTAATAACTGTGTTGTTGGTCTGAGCCGAAAATTTTTAAAAAAGAATTAAAATACTGGTTGAGTCACGACTGCAAAAAACAGCTGACATACTTGATCGACAATGCAGACACCTTCATGAAATTGGAAAGGCGGTAAACACAAAACGTGTTGTATTGCAACATAGTAATGCCGGACATTATAATCATTTGTTTAATTCTATGGAACATTCCCTCAGAAAATAGAAAAGTTACATTCAAATCATATTTTTCATTACAGAATTGTTATAAGAATTTTTTAACTTTGAAAGAATTAATTACTTATGGGTATCTCTATTAATTCATAATCAAAGTTACCTTTGGAATATCCATCAGCTGTTTTGTGTGATGTTTAATGGATGACAAGTGAACAAGAAATGTAAAGATACATCGCACCAACTCACCGCAATCGCTGAAAAAAATAATGCAAAATTATAATTGATTTTTGTATAATTTCAAAGATTGTTTAGTCAACTAATCAAACAATTAAATGTAAATAAGTGTAACTTGTATAGATATTGCGTAAATTTTAAAACTTACAGAATTTCTTGATTTTCTATGTTCTTCAACTGCTTTAGGACAAATCCTATGAAAACCTGATCACTATCAAGTAGAAAATAGTTTACCCTCAAGGCAAGTAATTGGTTCAATAACTCCAGTACCCTACACTGGAGGGAGGTGTTATTCTGGATTGTGTAACTCTGAAAATATTTCATAAAAATATAATTCAATAAGTAGAGAAGTATGAACCATGAGGATGAGCATTAGAACAAGCATATTTTGTGTATCCGGATGACACTTTGATTTCTCATATCAGAGGTTGGCAGTTACGATATTGTCATGGGTAAAAACATAAATTAAATTTAACATCCGTCTTGAATTCACGCTATTTCACAATTTATCGCTCGTCTATAAACTCTTTATTATCACTGAGTAACACTTTACTCATCACTTGCCAGAATATTCCATTCAAATTATCGAACAAAAGTAATCTCTCCACTTAATTATCTGTCGCTTGGTTTACAATGCAAGATGGTAATACTGTTTTCGCCACAGTTCGCCGTTAATATCGCATTGTAGAAATGTCAAAACTACAAAAATTCAAAACTTCTTTCACCAATATTTAGAATGGACTTTCAGGGTGGACATAGGCTATATATTATCACGTTAAGGGCTTTTCGTAGTCACCTATTTTACAACTGAAGTTGATGAAAAAATGACAAGCAGTGCGTTTTTTACAAACACTGCCTTAACGGTAAGAGATATTTAAATACTTTCTATAGAGAAGTAGTAGAACTCAAAAAGTTCTTTAAAAATGTCCACGACGACATATATCTGTATGTTAAGGTTAATACACAAATTAATGAAATATGACTAAAAGTTACTAAAAATCTATAATAAGGAAAAATATTGTTTACAAACCTACCTTCAAAGCTTGAATAACAACTGGCTCTATTAACCTTAAATATCTTCCAAGATCTTGTTTATTAGTATTCCATCTTCTGTCAACTTTGCTTTGTGAAATTTTTATAACATCTTTATAACACTGCCTCTCAGAAGTCAAATAGTTTTCATTGTAAAAGTTAATTTTAACACTTGAAGCCTTCGAAGTTCTAGAATCAGTGGAACCTCTTCTGTCCATGCTAAAATTATCGCAATAGGTCTCATAATTATCACATTTGTCATTATAATTGATCATCAGGATGTCAGAATAAAAACTCAAATTATTTTTTAATTTTAATTTCTTAGATTGGGATTCAGCAACCGGGTCCTCCAGTTCAAAAAGATCCATCACATCTTTGTGGTAGGCCACCAGGTTGGTCGTGGATAGACACTTTAAGATTTGAGTGACGCAGAAAACCGAATTGTCCGAGTTCATCGGGAGCAGACACTTGATGTAGAAAAGGATTTCTTCAGCTACCACGCCCGCTTCTTTGTCCGACATGTACTCTAATTGCATGGCGGTACACTTGAGTGTTGTAGAAACAAATTTTAGGAATACACTAGTGCTGGAGTCCAGTGTTACCTGTGTGAAAAAAGACATTATGGGTGTGTAAAAAGGTATTTTATTATCAAAATGCTTTTTTTAAATGGGAAAGTGTTTTTAAGTGGTGTGTACACCAGGTCCCGAGATTAGTATAAAACAGTTTAAAATGCATTGCATTATTAATAAGCTATAAAATAGTTACAATGTTTTTAAATAATTTGTGAAAGTGAAACTCTCTTTTATGTTTTAGAAGGAAGCAAATAAAAACTCATTCGGTGCGATAGCATATTACTAACCAATAAAATAATAAATAAATTATTATTAAATAAATAAAATGAAATAAAGTTATCTAAATTACTAGGTACTGCAAAAAAACATTCATATCTAAAATAAATAGTATTAAAAAAAATCAAATATGTAGTGTGTAAACAAATGTACTTCTACAATAATTTAAATTGAGTTTTGAAATCGAAAAGTAAAATATGAACCGCCGATAACTGTACTTGATTCTACAAAGTGAAAAGATTTATGAATCATATACATTAACCCATCCTCTGTGATGGTGGGTCAGATCTGACACGGGTGTTTGCAAATATATAAATAACACTAAATAACTTCTAAATGATTTCTGCTTTTTTACTTTAATTTGGCTTGTAAATACTCCTCCCGTAAGCTCGAGCTATTGGCTCATATTATGAGGAGTATAATGTCTTTAAAATGTAATAACATAGATTTAATTTATTATTAAAAAAACATTATTATATATCTACTGTATAAATAAATAAATAAAAAATAATAAAGTATTTGGTTAACTCCATTATCCTTTTAGGACTCGTAGGACCTATGGGACTCGAAGGTCTCGTAGGACTAGTAAGACTAGGAAGACTTGTAGAATAAGTAGGACTCATAGGACTTGTAGGACTCGAAGGAGTTGTAGGACTTATAGTACTCGTAGGAATTGTATCGCTTAAATTGCAGTGCAGAAGTTCAGTGAAGAAAATATACGGGATTGTAGGACTTGTAGGATCTGTATGACTTTTAGGACCACTAGGAACTGTAGACCCACTAGGTCTGTAGGAGGAAAAAAAGGTATGTATTATTATATGAAATAAAAATCTTATACAATATTATATATACCTTGTGGCTGGAGTACGCTGCTTTTAGATTCCCGTACAACTTCATCAACACAGCATCATTGGCAAAATAACCAATTGGATTAAAATGTCCATTGGTGGAATTAAAAGGAGCTTTCTTTTTGGATGTTCCTTTATCATCGGGCAAGGTCGCTTCACCGGAATTCCAGGCATTACTATTTCTTTTAGCATTTTCACCTTCAAATAAATAAACATACCAAATAAAAACCTGGAGCTTCCATTGCTTTCATTTTCAAAGCATTTAAAAACTATAACTAAAATTATTTATAACGCATGTCGCTTTTATAATGTTTAATTTATTTTTGAGAATGGCGAAGATAAATTTACAGTAGATACCTGATCTTCTGATGGGACTAGGCGGAATAATGCTTGAAGTTTTCTGCTGAAACGCCACTGGAGTCACATCTTCCACAATGTGTATAATAATGTTAAGCATCTTCAAAGTGATTTTCAGAAAGCTTTCAGCCCTCTGAGAAAACTTTTCATCCCCAAAATGGACCCAAAGCTTTTTGGTGGTGTCTTTCGGAAATGATGCAAAACGGTAGTGCGTATTTTGGATGACTTTCAATGCGGAAACTGTAAAAAAATGGAATAGATTAGATATACAAATAAGTAATGCTTACGCAAAAATCTCTCCGTATCTTGATACAAAGCTCTGAATATGTTACAGAAATCTATATATCTCACCCGCAACATGAGACAGATATTTGAAAATGAAAAATCAATACATATACTAATTACGCTTCAACCTACGCTGCTCACATTGTGTCAATTCTATTAAACTATAATGCACTATACTAACCAAAGTAACAAGTAACAGAATATGATGTACATTTATAATAAATACAATAATATCTTTGCGTTTCAAATAACTGATCAAAGTTTGTTGTGAAGATGCCAGAATCTAATATCAAAATTAAATCTGACCTTATAAAAAAAATATTTTCAATTTTTGCAAGGTTTTTGTCATTCTATTTGACTTGTATTAAAGCAAATTAATTTTTCATATTCGATATAAGTTACTGTAATGATGGTTCAACCTTTTGCAAAAAATAAGTCAGAAACATTGAAAAAAAATTCAAACTTTGTTATTTGACGATACGCTACTAATCTGTGGTTATGTCAGGTATTGGTTGGAGCAGCCTAACATCGGTGAAGTATTAGACAAAATGACAGCAACGCTTACTGGCATATATCTCCGTAGCGAGTGCAAGGATAGTCTCACAGCACGCCACCGGAAGTGTCCTGCTGTCCAACAACTGTAGACAAGTGTCTAGAAGTCCTAAATGAACATAGGCATCGGGATATTTTGTTGGCGGGTACTGCATGCTGATCTCCAAAAGTGTTTCTAAGCATCCTTGCTGCAACATTACAATTTAATTAACCATCACGGAAAACCATATTAATGACCATCTGCATTTAATTATTATTAATAATTACTGTAATAATTAAGCCATGTATTCACTAGGGGACAAATTTTCCTTCAACAGCACGCGCGGCGTAGAGTTTACGTGACGTTGCAACGTCGTGCACTGTTCCACGACGTCGCGCACAACATAGCGCGGCATTTCTACGTGCCGTGGCAACGTTGCCATGTGCACGGTACCCGAGCGTGCTCACTGCAACATTCCGCGGAGCGTCAGTACCACGTGGTATGTTTAGAAGTGAATACGCAGGCGCTGTATCTGTCAAGATGACAATGCGGGGAAACGAAATCGTTCTTGAACTCATCGAGCTGTATCGATCGAAGATCGCATAGAATGTCCGTCCTTCTTTCTCTTTACAGTAGATAATTTCGCATTCTCCTCTTTTTTCTCCTCTTACTTTTCGATAAACTCATTAACATAAACAGATACGCGGCTGTCATCATAACCTCATAGGGCGATATATTTCCGCGACGTCTGGAAAACAATAATTATTTGCAAAAAGGACCTTGTTTTTAATAATATTCAATTTACTACAGTAAAACCTCGTTAATTTGAAATTGCGACCCAAAAAAACATTTCGAATTGCGCGGAACCCCGTTTTCGCCAAATGAGATACCGCAGCTGTCATCGTAATCTCATCGGGTGACATTTCCGCGACAAGATATGCGAGTCCCGGTGTGTACACGTCAAATGACCGCGTCATTGTCCCCGAAACATGAGCGTAGATGTTGATGCGACATGCCGAGCAGAATGTTTCGCGATTTGTCCCCTAGTGAATACTTGGCTTTACTTTGAAGAATCAAAGGATAATTTTATTATAGGTAGAAAAAATATATATTAGATCGTCCATTTAGAGGTAAAACTCACTAACCGCAATATTGGCCAGAATGAGTTATGAATATTCCATGTATTTTTATAATTATTTAGTGGTAAAAATCATAATTTGAATTTTTTTTCATTAATTTTAATATAACATTTAAAACTCATTATCTCAAAACTACTTCCATATCACTTAGTGACTTTTGCCTCTAAAGGGACGATGCCTCATGTAGGCACACATGTATCGTACACCACTCCTGCAAGAAATTTGTTTTTCTGATTCGAAAAAATATTCACGAGTTCAGATATAAATAGATATAAAATTAAAAACTCCCTAGCGGAGAACCGAACCATAGTCTCCTGTGTGACAAGCAGAGTTACTAAACAATTGAGAAACAAATATTATACGAGAATAGCAGGTTTTTTTTAGTTTTTTCTTCTGACATATCTATTTTCTATAAAACATTAGACTATCACTAAAATAACTTATATGAAATATCAAAAATTCATTTTCTGTAATACAATATAAATTACTTTTATAATAGTCTATTAGGTTTACAAAAAAATAAGCTGGAAATATTGAAAAAACAATGCAAACTTTAATGTCGCTTATCTCTGTAACTGTCGAAATTTCACCCAAAGTGTAAAGAATATAATAATATTCAAAATTGAATAAATAAGTTTTTGCTACTAGCTAAGAGACGCCCTGTATAAAAATATTACAATTTATTTTAACACGTTTTATTGGGGCACTCACTGAAAAAAATATTCAACATCAAAAATGTCTATACTCACAGTGAGATATTTGCAACTTGATTCTATCAGCTTGAAATACAACGATGCGACAATAGATTTTAAATTCTCCTGTAACATATCTCCATTAATATTAACTTGATCGTATTCAGTGTGCAGCCTTTTAAGAGATCCGGGTAAATCTGACAAGACGAAAGCATTCATAAAGTCCTTCAGAAGGTTGACATCGGCTTTGGACTTTACAAACAGCAAAGACTCTGTGTGCGAATTTGCCAAATTTGTTATCAGCTTATTGACGTCTTGAGCGGGAGGGAGTAAAATTGGTAGAATTCTGCAACAAATATAAAATTATATGTATATGCGAGGTTTCATCAAAAAAATGTTGATGTGAAAACATCTTTAGCCGGTTATATGCCGTAGCGTAGATCTCCGCGAGTACTTTTATTATTAGTGTGCCGGAGATCAGATATGCGCTCCCTAGACATGTGTGCGAATTTGATCTATTTTACCCGTGTTTATGGGTTTTTGAAGATTATTATTGGTTGTATCTCAAGTTTTTGAATGAATGGACGAGATCTATTCGTCGTGTAACCTCATTGGCTGCGTAAACCGGACAAAAAATCATTCCAATAATCGTCTTTGAACATCACAGTGATTGTGTTATTTATGTGTTTTTTTTTTTTAAATAAAAAAAGTGTTAAAAGTAAGTATTATATTGGGGGTTTGAAATACGGAATGTACTATTTTGTATCCAGTAATCCAGTGTCTCAATAAAAATAAAATTTTAAAAATTGAGAAGATAAAGACAGAAATATTGAAAAAAAATGCAAACTTAGATGTCGCTTATCTCCGTAGCCATCAACATTTCACCAAAAGTGTAATGAATATTTTCTATTCAAAATTGACTGAAGAAGACTACCTGACAATTTTTGCTACTAGCTAAGAGACACCCCATGTAGCATGATAATTTTATTTATGCGGGGTTATGCTAGTTAGTGTGTTTGTTACCTTGTTATAGCTTCAGTAGAGGCCCTCCTTACCCTTTGATCTTGATCACTTAGAAGTTTGAACAAGATGTCTAAAATGAGTTCACTGCGTTTACTCCAATCTGGTATAATTACACTGAACCTAAAAAGGAAATTGTCATTATTTACAGACTACTATGAACTTTTTGGAACAATTTTTTTATTTATTTGTTTATTACACAGGGTGTACCAGAGCTAGCAGCAGAAACTTGTTACGAGTCTAAAATGTTCAAGCAGCCATGACCTAATACCAACAGTTATGGAGATATGCAATATCAAAGTTCGCATTTTTATTTCAATATTTCTAACTTATTTTTTGCAAAAAATTAAACTATCATTACATAACTTATATTTATTATGAAAAATTCATTTGCTTCAATACAACTTTAAAAAAATGATAAAACCTTGTAAAAATTTTTTTTTTCTATTTTATCATTTTATTCGACTTGTATTAATTAATTAATGAATTTTTCATAATCGACATAAGTTACTGTAATGATGATTCACCTTTTTGCAAAAAATAAGTCAGAAATATTGAAATAAAAATGCAAACTTTGATGTTGCATATCTCTATAACTATTTATATTAGTCATGGTTGCTTGAACATTTTAGACACATAACGTAGGCAAGAATCTACCGGCCAAGTTTCTGCTGCTAGCTCTGGTACACCTGTATATAAAATATTATTTTGATGACAAAACAGAAAATTTATGAAAAACTCTTCTCTAAGGGGTGCTAATTGTATACTGATCTTAATTATTAAAATTTACAGTAAAAGTTGAATTGATTTAGAGTCCCCAAATCCGGTCCTGCCGTGCGGAGCAGAGAAGAGATGGAAGCCACAGGGCTTACCACCCGTCTTCGGCAGGTTTAAGGATTCTATGTCATGAATATATTCACCATTTCTTCCGTCCCCTCCCTCCTCCCTTAGGGACAAATGTGTGTGTATTTTAAATATTTATGCATGTTCAGAAGCGTCAGGAGCCCTCTAAGTATTTTTTCCACGGATCT
Organism: Agrypnia vestita; assembly: GCA_016648135.1. Classification (NCBI taxonomy): domain Eukaryota; kingdom Metazoa; phylum Arthropoda; class Insecta; order Trichoptera; family Phryganeidae; genus Agrypnia; species Agrypnia vestita. Next base: position 9,055 of record JADDOH010017734.1, read on the forward strand.
ACACAACCAGATATGGTACGATCCGGCAATTGTCGCCTTTGACACCTTTTCCAAGAATTCATCTATCTGCGATCTGTTTAGTCCCAGAATCTTGTGAAAGTTATACACCGACTTGGCTGGCAGTCGTCTCGCTTCCACCTCCACTGCATAAAGTATTGTCTGATAATCATTTTTGAAGATCTCATGCAGTAGAACCTTGTATTTATTCATTTTACGTGTGTGGTCTTTTGGGATGCTTATCTCCCGGGGAACTGTCAGCTCAACCAAGAAGACCTGATTAAGTGATTTTGAGTATAAAAGTATATCAGGTCTCAGTGCTGTAGTGCAGAATTATCTTTGTGAATTTCATTCTTTCTAGCAATATTTACGTCAAAATGGAATGTTTTCATGATATTGCAATTAGTTTAATTACTAGATTCATCTTGAAAGAGCATAATCAAATCACGGAATTTTAAACTAAAGTGAAAAACATAGTCAAATCTCTAGATTGCGTTACCTTTTCATTTTATAATTTTGTGCTGAAATTACATATGCATTTTTCAAATTATAAAACAAAATTAATAAAGATAAGCTATTTTTACAATTAAAAACCGTTATTGATCATTGAATAAAAATTAACTGGAATTCAACTTATGTATATGTCGCAGGCAATTCTATTATTCACCCGCATACAAACGACGCTGTCAGTTTACAAGCGTAATCAATTATACAAATTGCCGAAGGCAAATTGTATAATTGATTACTTTTATAAATTGTTTTGTTTTTGTTACGTTATAAACTGTTATAAAAAGTTGATGACTCAATTGTATCGGGTTAGGTTAGGTTAGTAAATGTGGTACTAATTCAAACAAAATGCCGTGACAATTTGTAAACGGCGGTATTAATGTTGTGAAGCATATTAGAAAATGACGACACTTTACATTCGGCATAAAGCATTTTTTAAAACGTATTTATCTTTGTAAACTGAAAATGCTGTTTGTATTACAGGCGAAAAATAGAATTTGCCTGCGACATATACATTTGGAAAAATTGATAATAATCACAAACCTTTGGTATGGCAGCTTTTCATAAAATTTGCACAAATTGACTTTGCAAAGCCAATAGGGATTGTTTTCTACACAGCGAAGAGAATTCATTATGGAAGGAATAACTGAAATCTGATTACTCATAGAAAGTGTCTGTATACATTTTCCGAGAGCTGTCACAGAGTTATTTACGCAGGAGTGTATGTCATCCGCGAGTCCCTGAAAACCAAAATGCACAATCAACATCATTCAGTAATAAACGGCTCCGTACTTCTTCATGTGTACAATGTGTGAAGGATTTATAAAAACAATGTTTTTCATTTGAAAAAGTTATTGGAAAATACTTCATTTATATAGGCATTCATTTTTAGCATACAGGTTACAAACACACCCTTTGGCATATAAAATGTTTTTATTTTATTTATCTTATAGCTTGAAGTTCATTCAAAAATTCCAAATATTGGCAGAGTCACAGTAATTTGAAGCTAGCGCAATAGATGAATTTTTAAACAAATTTCCACATTTTTTTCTCCTTGTTCAGACTTGTGGGGGAAATCTCAAAAACTATTAGACCAATTTTGCACAAATCTTTCTAATAACATTATCCATGTATCCAATGTAGCACACAATATTTTTGGTAAAATGCGCCGTTTGCTTATTATGAATATTTTAGAAAAAAATGTTAATTACTTTAAATCTGCTCTCATTTGCACAAAATAAAAATCTATTTAATAATTTATCACTATATATAATTATGCTACATCATAGACATTACATCGTTAATCAAGAAAATAATTAACTTTTTTCATTTCACTCATACAAAAGATGATGACAGTACAATGTTTTATAGAAAACAAATCAGAAATATTGAAAAAAAAATGCAAACTTTTATGTTGCATTTCTGCTTAACTATTGATATTAGGTCTCGGTTGCCTGAACATTTTCGACTGATAATTAATTAAGGCAGGAATCCACCTGAAAAGTATTGTTGACTAGCTCTGTTACATCCTGTATACAAGAAGCATCAGAAAAACATTCTATGTGTGATGTTTTGTATATTTTGCTGTGGGGTTTCAGTCTTCTAAATACAACGCCAGAGTCACTTCACGAGTTTTTTCAGTTGTATATAATGTACCCCGACCCATTAGGATAAGGGGTAGAAGAAGATGCACAACAATATTATTTTCTAAGGTATTCTAACACGGTGCATCTTACCTAGTCATGAGCTCGTTCCGGAATCGCTTCTTGTATATTCTTGCATAGTCTAACATCTTCCATCCTGCATAGTCCAACAACTTCCATCCTGCTCGCGCGCACACACACACACACACACACACATCCATCTACATCAAGATACATAACACTATGGTAAGGTGTTTATCAATTGAGCCCTTGCCCGGAATAACATTGTATCCAACACAAATGTCAATTTTGAGTTATTGATGCAGTTATGTTGGGTATGTTACTATGCATCGTTTAAGGTAGATAATATGTCAAGAAAAAAATATTTAGGCTTCTGGCTGCATTTTAAAGTTATTGGTTTGTGGAAGAACGTTGTACATTGTTCCTCAAAATGGCGTCGCCGCGCGTCAATATCGTGGAGCGTGGTTTAATTCACGTGAATAAAGGGAGAAAACGAACATCTAATGTTTTAAACTGGAAAAATATCAAAGCCAATAAGTTGAAGGATGCAGGAAAGGAATGTTTATCCAGAAAAAATATTATCAAACCTGCAATTGACCCGCCGGAACATGTTTGTGGAATAACGTTGTATACGATTTGGCAGTTCTGATTGATATTGTAATTTCATGTGTGACAATATTATTTTGTCGAACATTAACCGATTTTACTCGATTGATTTATCCATATTGATATTTTAAATGCTTTTTGATAATAATGCTGGCATTATAGTGCTCTTTATATCGTAACTTAAAATAATACCGATACAAAAAGTTTATTTAATTCCTCGTTCTTTTTCGTAGGGTCGAATTAGAGCCAAAAATGTTTAAATCCGGGACGTTTTCTCCATTTCAATATCAATATAAATATCCAATTAGAATTCAGGTTACTGAATTACAATAAAAAAAAGTAATCATAAGAAATTGAATGTCCGGCGCCATATTCAGCAAACAGACGGAGATAGGTAATAGTATGTACGAGAGACTTATCGTTCCGTAAAAGTTCTTTACCTACTGATGATACAAAGCTAGAACCTGGCATTATTTTTGATAATAATGCTGGCATTATAGTGCTCTTTATATCGTAACTTAAAATAATACCGATACAAAAAGTTTACTTAATTCCTTGTTCCTTTTCGTGGGGTCGAATTTGAGCCAAAAATGTTTAAATCCGGGATGTTTTCTCCATTTTAATATCAATATAAATATCCAATCAGAATTCAGGTTTCTGAATTACAATGAAAAAAGTAATCATGAGAAATTGAATGTCCGACGCCATATTCAGCAAACAGACGGAGATAAGTAATAGTATGTACGAGAGACTAATCGTTCCGTAAAAGATCTTTACCTACTGATGATCCCATCACAATCAGATCTAGAACCTTCCACAAAGAATTAGAATCATGGACCTCATATAGCCTTCTACCAACTCTTTGTGGAAGAAGGGGAAGATTAGTTACCGTATGGAAAAAATCATGCAGTTAGGGAGCCTGGAACTAACTTTAATGAATTCCAATCCGCTACCAATAAGGCTGCTAAGCTCAAGGACCTCGATGACATTTGTGAATTCATGTTAGATGAGCATACTGCTTTTAAAAAGCATTATTAAGTAAAGCAGAATAAATAAAAAACGTTTTGCGGAATAACGTTGTTTGTGAAAATTTCTTATACAACGTTTTTCCACTGATTCAGCATGTTTTTTTACAATAGATTCAAATTTAATTGCCTTTTTTCCCTATTTTATATTGAGATTAGTTAAGAATTATATATTTGTTATATTTAAAATATAAAATGTAATAAATTGTAACTGGTTTCATTTTTTCAATTTTTCTCGGAATGAGAGTTTTGTTGGATACAACGTTATTCCGGGCAAGGGCTCAATTGTATCTTATTATTTTTATGATAAGATACAATTGATAACTTAAGTATAAAAAAAATATATGTGAGAAATTTTATAAATCTAACCTCAAGTATTACTTTGACCAACAGAGCCAACTGCATTTTGTCGGTAACATCTTTGGACAGGGTGCCAAACGGTTTCCACTTGCTGTAGTCACCAGACGCGGAGTGAATCACAGAATTCAGAAAGACCCCGATACAGACCCTGATGAGGCCTTTAATTTGTGGATCGGGGTGATCCTTCATCAGCGCAAATATCTCAGAAATGTGCTGAGGCCCCGCATCATTTTCATTGGAATTATTCAGACTTCCGTTTGCTATTTGCACGACTGGCTTCGAAGTGGCATCTTTCTCGTCATGTTTCAGCGAGGGAGTTGAATCTTCGTCGTCTACTTTAGAATTTTCTTCTACAGTTTCCAAAACTTTTTCCTGATTCATTACGCTCCTTTCTGAAGAATGTTTACGTACAGGCGGCTCTTTACTCGACAGCTTTCCATCGTCGACCTCGTCACTTTTCGTCGAGCTTTTCGATTCGTTTGATATCTGGCGTTCGATGATGGTATTTCCGTCATTTCTCAGGAACATGTCCTGAAATTTCTGTTCAATTTCAGATTTTGCGGAATTTTTCAGGTCCATTTCGGCAAAATTCAACGGAGCTTCCAAGCTATTGGACGACTCGCCGAAATAGTCAAATTTCATTTCCAATTCCATGCTGGAAGTAAGGGGATCGACGCTCGACGTCATCAAGTAGTCTGTGGATTGCTGGTCACGCGACATCGTCATATTGCTGCCGAGAGTAAAATTACTATTCGTCATTGCTAAATTAGCGGAATCCCCACTCATATAACTAGCTCCCATTTGGTTTGTATTCTGCGCTGTGCTTTGTTGTTTGCTGTCGAGCATGTTGCTCGGGATTCCTGCCATCGAACTGTTGTCGACACTTTCTTGTACGATGGCTTTGAACTTCTCCCTTCTCGCGGAAGAAGACATTTTTTGACTAATTCCTGAGTTGTTGCTACCGGCGTTGCTGACTTGACTCATCAAGTCGATGCTCTTGGACAACAACTCCTGCCCAAAAGAATCAGTCATCGACTCTTGGTAACATATATTTCTCTCTAAAACAAAATCGTTCAGCATCTCATTGTGTGAGATATTACTAAAATCAGAGTTACCTAAAAATAAAGTAATAATATTAAAAATTAATCAAATAAAAATAAAACTAATCCTAAGAATATATATTTAATAAAATTACATATAATAAAAGTACATATATTTTATAAAACTATTGAATATACAGTCAAACTCGGTTATAACGAGCTCGGATATAAGGAGATCCCGGCTATAATAAGAAAAAATGTGAATTCGTTTTGATTTGCGCATATTCCCATACAATCGGTCTCGGCTATAAGGAGCGTGATTCCCGGATATACGGAGCAAAGTTTAGAAACTCTGCAAACATATTTGCTTGGGTTACAGAAAAAAAGACAAATACGTACTCGTAACAATGAAACTCTCTTAATACGTTTTTCAAGGGACCAGCAAATAAAAACTTATTAGGCGTGAAAACATATTAACAGTGATTTCAATATTTTCATAAATTATTCACACTTTTTAATTTCGTGTTTTAATTAAATTTTCGTTTGTATAATACGACAATTTAAGGACATTTTATTTTTAAAAATTAAGTAGGTAAATATACACATTTGTGAAATATTACCTAAGTAAATACATAGTACCTGAGGGTTACAAAACAATAAAAACCACCAAAACTATAGAATAAATTAGCACTGTCAAAAAATTTTAATATAAATCGGTGTATATTGACAAATCAAAAAACTCACAAATACGGAAAAAAAAATACAAAAAGCTACCTGTATCTACTTTCCCTGGCTTGGTAAATATTGCACATTTGTAAAAAATAACCATTTGTAAATAGTATTCTATTTGACTTCATTTTAAAAATTTATCCCTTTTGATGATTTCTACATAATTTAGGTGTACATTCAACATACCGCCTCGAGCAACGTCCTTTTATTTGTGATTAATTACGATTTTCTTTATTTTAATTACGTTTGATTTCAGACTACCTTAATATTTTCCCGGGCGCGAAGAAAATTCGTGGTATTTTTAATTGCTAAATTAAATTAGATCCGTTTTTTGTAACTCATCAAGGTCGGCGCCACACTACACGTTTTTTCCATCACGTCAAATCCGCAACCGAATTTAGCCGTCACATACCTACTATATTCTGCGGCGCGGCGGACTGCGCGGAGAACAATCACACGTGCGGACAATCTGCCAAATGTGGCGCGTTGCAATCAAAAACACGAGACGCGACGTCACCGATTTTACGTTGACGTTAATTCCGCGGGCGGGGAACCGAACAGATGCTGAAATGAGCGTTCCGCCGGCGTCAAAGACACGACGGAAGATACACCTAGTGTGACGCCGGCCTTAGAAAACAATAGGAGGTATTGTGTAATTAATATTGGCAATTGTTTCCTCGAAGAAATACGACCAAAATGAAAACAGTTTCGTTTAGGCGAATTTATTTTGTAAATAATCGCCGGATAAATTTATTTATTAAATATTATTTTATTAGCCTATTCAGATATTACAGGGTTTTTTCAGCGGCTAGAACTTTTGTGAAGCCGCCAAACCCACTTAAGTTTTATTGCGCCCATTTGTCATTTTTAGAAATGTTGCACAAAATTTCGTCTTCCGAAAAACGTATTATGAAGATTTATTTGTATGAATAAATTGAGTTTGGCTATATATATTTTCACGACTTAGGCGAGAAACGAACATAAAGGGGAAAAGGGTATTCAGCCTAAAAAAAAATGGGATTTGTATGGGACTTTTTCGGGACCGCACAATTTAAACTTATTTAGCGGGAAAACTTATTAAAAGTGAATTTATTAAGCGAGTTTCACTGTACATGTTATATGTATAATAAATATAGCGTTATCGAAATGATTTCAAGAAATATGCAAAAATAAACATTTTTCACAAAACTAATTTTTTCATCTAAGATTTTTGGTGAATCGTGATTTTTTTGTACCTTGAATTTCGAATAAACGGGGTTCTACATAAATTGAATTTTTTTTAGGTCCTTTTAATTTCAAATACACAAAATTCTACTGTATTATACAATACATATAATAAAACATTGACTCAAGCCCGTATTCATAAAACTGTTTACAAGAAGTTTGAATTACAATTCCCGCACAATGAAGTGTACCTGATAAATTGTGTACATCCACATCTTTGTCCAGATACATGGCTAAGCATTCCGGATACATATTCACTATTGAAGATAAACAGGATATCGCCAGAGCTTTCACTGAAACTCTTACAGATCTATCGGATATTGCTTGGCCTGAAAAAAACAAACTCAATATTTATATATTTTTTAATCCTCTATACAGCAGGGGTGTGCAGTGAGAATAAGAAGCATGACTTTTAAAATTTAAATAAAAGTCATACTTATTCTTCTCACTGCACGCCCCTGGCAATGTAATGAAAATGAGAGAATTTAACTTCCAAAATAGATATACTTAACTTGATTTTACTAGTTTTCATGAGGCATTTGGGTACTACTACTGCCTCCACATAATATATTTACAAATATATTTACTTATATAAAAAAAAATACATTTACTTACATACATAAAAATATATTTACTTAAATACATACAAATATATTTACTTATACAAAAAAAAAGACAAATATATTTACTTATGGTACATATGTTTATAAAATTACCTCGCTTCTACATCTTACGTTGTGTTGCAAATGAATTATACAGGGTGTCTCTTAGCTAGTAGCAAAAACTTCAGGAGTCTTCTTTATTAAATTTTGAGTAGAAAATATTTATTTATTTATTTATTTATTTATTTATTTATTTATTTATTTATTCATACGCCAATCGGCTATATACATTGATTTTACAAAAATAATAGACTTAAATGAATGGATTAGGAAAATTGCACATATATAAAAAAACAATACTAGCATAGTAACAACATGGTATAATCATATAGGGTTGAGGGTAATTTTAATACTGTGATAACAATCTTTTTGCCGCTGAAAGATTCATTGTTCTTTACACTTTGGGGAAAATATGGACAGTTACGGAGATAAGAGACATGATGCATTTTTTTATTATTTCTGACTTATTTTCTGTGAAACATTTGACCATCACTACATTAATTAGCTTATATGGAATATTAAAAATTCATTCGCTTAAGTATAAGTCAAATAAAATCACAAAAATATAAAATTGTATTAACTATTAAATATAAAAGTAAAAACATCATTTTTTAATAAACTGTGGTTTATTTACAAAGACAATATATTTTTTAATAGCACTTAGTTTCATATTTTCATAATTGTTTCAAAATTTACATGCTCGTAGTCATTTTTTTAAACATGTCAAATGCAGTAGAACCAGCGGTGGAACCACACCGTGTACCAAGAAATTTCTGTCAGTTCATTTCTATATAAAAGAAAAAAACATTACAAAAAAAATATTTTTAATTTGTGCAGGCTCTTAATACTTTTATTTTACTTGTATCAAAGCAAATACATTTTTAATATTCAATATATATTATGTTACAAAAGATAAGCGAAAAATATTGAGAAAAAAAAATGCAAACTTTGATGTCGCTTATCTCTGTCACTATCGACATTTCACCCAAAGTGTAAAGAATATTTTCTATTCAAAATTTAATGAAGAAGACTCCAATGAAGTTTATAAAAATGTGCTACACACAGTTTAATAAAATGTAAATATGGGTGTAAAAATTAAATGACATCAAACAGTATACATAATATTATGTTACATATTAAAATAATACTTTCGTGTTTCACCCATATATTTTGAATTAACAAATTAAATTAAAAGTTCACCTGAATATCCTGAGAGAAGAAAGCGGCTGACTAATAATCTGACGCAATACTTCAATGGGACATCAGTGTCAAAAAATGTACCAATGTTGGACTGAAATGTTGAAATGAATAAAACATTGATCAAAAATAGTAAGTGAAATAGCAACTCCATTCTTAGTTATTTTTATATCTCACCCACCAGAATTTTTAATGAAAACTGCAATGATTATGAATAAGTAAAGTTTACATATATACAGGGTGTAACAGAGCTAGTCCACAATACTTTACGGGTGGATTCCTGCCTTGATTTTGAGTCGAAAATGTTACAATATCAAAGTTTACATTTTTTTCAATATTTGTTACTTATATTTTAAATTAGAAATAAGAATAAAATAAGATTATCATATAAGAAAAAAGTGTTTACACAGAATTGTCTAATGCACAGAGGTGTAAAATATATGATGAGATGCTGGAAAACATGAGGAATATAAATAAGATGAATGATTTTAAAAACAAATGCTATAATTATTGTAAAAATAGTATAGAATTGTATAATATATTATATTATAGATTGTGCCATAATTAGATTATATTTTAGATTAGATTATATTGTAAGATGTATTATATGTTATATTATAATTGTACAATAGACTAGATTATATTATAGATTAAGATGTATTATAGTATAATAGATTGTATAATATTATAGGATATGTAATTATAAACATGAAAGTTATTATGGATAGTATATTAGTAATAGATTGTAGAATGTAAAGTATAAATACTAGTTTATATTTATATATTGGAGTGTCACATTAATTAACTTAAGAAATAAATTAAAAAAACATTGAACTATCATTACAGTAACTTATATTGATTATGAAATATTTATTTCAATACAAGTTAAATAAAATTATAAAAAACCTGCAGAAATTCCAATTGGAATTGGAAAGTTTTCATAATTTTATTTGACTCCTACTAAAGAGAATGAATGTTTCATATACGATATACGTAACTGCAAAAATACTGTCCACTATTTTACAAAAAAATATGTAAGAAATATTGGGAAAAAAATGCAAACTTTGATATTGCATAACACCATAACTGTTGATATAAGGTCATGATTGCTTGAACATTTTCGATTCATAATTAAAGCAGGAATCTACCTGTAAAGTATTGTGGCCTAACTCTGTTACATCCTGTATATTGAAGGTCCGCTAAGCTTAGACTATGTAAACAATCTATTATTCAGTGCATAAATGACGTAAACATTTGGATGGCATTGAATACATTCAAACTAAATCTGACAAAAACCGAGTTCTTTTGGACAGCTACTGGAAGATGCCAACACCTGTTAGAAAAAACTCGCACTTTCAATTTCCAAAAATGACATAATTTTCAAAACCAATGTCAAACTAGTTGGAATCTACTTGGAATCTTGTCTGTTTCTTAGTGAATAAATAACATAATCAGTTCTGCTTTATATCATTTACGCCATATTATATCTATTCGCGGGAACATCCCAACCGAAGCAACAAAAACTATTAATAAATGCGTATTATTTCTCGCTTATACTTCTATAATGGTATTGTGAAATGGATGACCACTGGTCTCACTCGCGCCTCGCGATCCGATCGGCAGGCACGACGCCACACATGGAATTCGATCTCCTTCCGAGCTAGTCGCTGATTAGAGAGTACTAATACAGGCAATAAATACATACAAATATGTATGTGTAGAAGTACATACATGTAATGGTTATTCTTTTGGTTAGTGTGATGTCCTTTCCTTTTGCCAAGGAAGGATCTTTGTCGGGAATCTGGGATCCTTAGTGAAAGTCCAAATGTCCCCGCTTGGTGTGCCCCTTGTATTTTTTTTAGGCTGGCTACCTTGACCAAGGAGGGGAAGAGGGGTTGGCATACAAAGATGTGAGCGCATGAGCGCGCTCTCTTCTTTTTCCCGTCCACGTACAGTATGAGGTCACGGTAGGTAATGTCGGTCCGCAATATGTATTTATAAAATAAAACAGGACAGAATTATTACCGCGTGTTCTTTCCTTAAAACAAATCCCCATATTCCCAAAGTGGGGATATGGGGGTTTGTTACTACACCCCTTTTATCCCATTTTCCCTCTCTATCTCCCGTCTCTTTCATGAGCCCACGACAGACGTCCATCCAAATACATTAAAATTAGCATATTTATTTTGCCAGCAAGGATTAGATAAGCTTGTTGTGATGGGCCAAATACGGGAACAGAGACGAAGGGGAAAATCCCCACCCAAAGGAGTAACAGGCACTTCTCTGGTGAATATCAAGAGAGGAGAGTTCATGAGAGAGTGCACTTTTCCACAGAGTGCTTGGTGGAAAAGGTTATGTAGTACATATTATCTAAAATATATATATTAATAGCAGTTACCTTAAAATTGTGGTTAGACCTAACGGACTCTTGGTCATCTTGATCATCACTTCTCTGCGCGTTGTCAACATTATCTGCCTCTTTCTCTATCAATGTTTCTGAAAACTTTTCATTCACGTAGGAGGTAAACTGTTCAGGGGTCATTTCTGGGTGGATGGAATCATTCATCATGGAACTGCAAGGAGAATCTGGAGTATTCATTTCCTAGAGCACAAAATATATAATGTTATTTGTACCATTCGAAACAACCTTTTTGATAAGTTTAATTCAAACTAAGGTCAGGTAAAAAGCAACGTTGGAAATATGTAATATTAAATTGAACAAGTACAACAAAAGTTTGATCACAAAGAAATATGTACATGACTTTTTTTTCTGTCTCAAACAAACGTGCACCGAAAAAGTTGCATGTCAATCACGGGGGAGGAGCTCCACGGAAAAAGACATGACGCGGCCATTTTTGTTTTTTTAAAATTTTAGTACTATTTAAACTACTATTTAACAAATAATAGTTTAGTATATGTTCTTAATAAGCGTCAATAAAAAAGAAAACAAGTGATCACCTCCTTACGAAAAAAATTACCCATTTCTACCTTGCTCTCCCAAACGCTTAAATTTGTGAGAACTTAAATCCTGGTTAAAGATGTCTGCAACTGTCAGTTTAATTTTTTGATGATTATTTTTACTTTTAAATAATATTTCAAATTTTGTAATTTTGCCTTCTGTTTTTTTTAAGCTGCAATCCACTTTATATGACTTTAGCTAATAGAGAATATACTGTAATCACAGAGTAAAAAATTGTACAGAGATGAACTAGCCCCTTCTTTGGGTGAGGGATTGGGATACAGCAGAAGTATGGCCCTTCTCCGTGTAATTAAGACACATTTACAATGCTGTTAAAGTATTTATTCTTACATAATCAAATTCTTATTTTATTCTTTTATTTTATTTATGCTTCAACAGACCAAGAGGCACACACATCACAAAACACCCAGGCTTGAGTAAATCACATTGATTAATTGTGACCTCACTGGGAATCGAACCCGGAACCCTCGGTGTGAGAAGCCAGAGTCAGGGCAAGTAAAATATATTTTTTATAACAGACACTTCATTCTGAATTTTTTTTAATTTCATTCCAAACCGATTCTCATTAAGTAAAAAAGTCTTTAAAACCAAATTTATTAATCAATTAGAAAGACACGCAGAAAAATCAAATCAAGTAAAAAAAAAAAAAAGATTTTAAATTTAGTTAAAAAAAAATCTAATTTTTTTCACCAAATTATTTTTTCGTTAATTTAATTTTTTTGCATGTCTTTCTAGTAGAGTACATAATAAATTTAGTTTTAAAATTCACAAAATAGTATTTTTTTTAATAAAGTGGGACTTATTTACCAAGACATTAAACTTTTTAAGAGTATTTATTTTGACTTTTTCATTATTATTTCATAATTTACAACAAGTCAAACGCATTGGAACGCCTATACCTTTTTTGGTGGTCTGTGACTGTTATGTGTTATTTGAACAATTCCAAACAAACTCAGAAATGTGTTATTTAAACAATTTTACTGAATTAATAATATAAGGAATTTTATCTACTCTGAGATAGTTCATAGTAAAAAGTATCTGGTGGGTTATGACTGTCTCCTAGTGATCCAGTGGTCAGTGATTCGAGCCCTATTCCAGGACACCAGCAGATTAGTACTGTTTTCATAGCACAAGTGTAGAGCTTGGTTCAAAAATAGTAAGAATATTGATGCGACACATTTTCCACGTTCTCATTTTTATTTTAAAAAAAAATTACACTACACTTACTCTCGTACTAAGGTCTTCCATACTCCGATACGGAGTTTGCTGCTGCGACACACTGGAGAACATGAGAGCGCCGTAGAATTGGGGAAAATCTGACTGTTCGCTCAACAGCATGTCCTCGGGCTCGTTGAGATTGACCGACGATGAAGCTTTAGAAATCACCGACTGCACCATGCTTACCGAACCTGCAAAATGGGGTGGATCAAATTATTCGGGACAAAATCAACGCACTCGGATGGAAAACAGTTTCACATCCCCCCTATTCACCGGACTTGGCACCATTGGACTATCATCTATCTCCATCTTTACAAAGTATTTTAGATAGAGTGCCACCACTATAACTTGGCGTGCGAGGGAGGGCGCCCCTGTCGCGAAACAGAAGTTGCCAGGTTGTAAATTTATTACACAATACATAATGTACTGAATGTCCGGTGACCAGTGTCGGAACCTTCGATATAAATTTGTTCGGATAACAGCACGCTCCGCGGCGGCCGCTCTATCTGTCAAACTGTCAGACGGTAATATCGGTCCATTATTTGCTTTTTCAGCTTCGCCAAACTTTAATACTTCATTGGCAATTGTTCTTGCACCACCCCGGACTGTT
>JADDOH010017736.1:0-22044 GCA_016648135.1 Agrypnia vestita
TCCTTCTTTCTCTAAAACTCTTTTTTTCCACCCATTCTCCAATATCTCCACCAACTCCTGCCAAGCTTAGTTCTTGGCATATTTGAGTAATCCTCACACTATTACAGGTCTTTTCTCCCATGTTACAGGTCTTTTCTCCACTTCATCAATAAAAAATTCAGTGTCAAAGCGATCCATAACCATAGAAAAGAGAATATAATCCACGCGTGCTCCTATTGTGACATGGAACCGTGCGGTGCCCGCAACGCGACTGAACGCTCTCGTAAGGCCCCATAGTAAAAGGATTGTGCGGGCGCCGTGCGGGTCTATTTTCTAGCGGTTGGGTTGCGGGCACCGCAGCGGTTGACTAACCGCACGGTTGTGTCTGAACGATCGCGTACAAACCTAGGTAAATGAGACCCGCACGGATCTCATGCGATTCTGAAACGGCACGGTTCCCGCTGTGTCTGAACAAGCGCTAAATTTTGCATTGCCTTTTCGACATATATCTGACTTGTCTTTTGTAAAACGTTGGGACGTCATGAAAGTAACTAGGTATAGCTAGACCGCATTCAAAAGAAAGTGCGCAAATAATATGTGTGTTGTTACGATGCAAAAAATGAACACAAAAGAAGTTTTTCTAGAAAGTAACATTTTTTAAACTTAAAAATATATATTTATTTGAAATATCATATTGAGACTTGTAATACGGGCTTGCCAGGCAACTTTCCCCCGCTTTCTTCTTACCGGATAAAGCTAGGGGATGGTCTTTTGATTGTGGTCGACCTATAGCGAAATATGCTGTTTGAATTCATTCATTGGATGCTAAAAAATATGCAACCTTTGAAATCGCAGATCTTTGAAGCAGATGTCCGTAACTATTGATGTTGCAATATTTTCGACTAATATTCTAGGCTATAATCTACCATGTGTTATAGACTAGCTCTGTTGTACCCTGTTTAGTGATAATGTGACGTGCATTTATATTGACTACGGAAGTCAGAAAGCAATGATTTCTTTTTAATGAAATAACACCATGTGATTAATTTCCATTGTGAGTCTCCGCATTCATATTCAGAGCCTCGTAATAAATAGATCTAATTGGAAGAACAAATTTTACACAAAAGTTGCTCGAATTTCAGGGTCAATTAGATCGTATTGTAAATGTAAAATGGCTGCTTTATGCGTGGACGCTAGATTTTTGGAGGCCCTAATGTTCGACAATTTAATGTATTATCAGTAATGGAGAAATTAAATATATACTACACGCATTATGACAAAATTATTTATCTATTTATCGTTCACTTATGCTCGTGTACCCAGGATGAGATTGGATGAAATCTGTTTCAGAGATTTAATTGAGATAAATCGCAGTGACGTGCGCACGCAATTTTGATCTTGAGATTAGTTTCGAGATCATCCCTTAAGGTCGGTGAAACGAGACAAATCTCAAAACTTATATATAGGACATTTGAATACACAGCGAGACTCGAAACTTCACCAAATAGGTACCTACCTAATTTCCCGAAGATGTAGACAGAGAGGAGAGATCGAAAAAAGCCTGCAAATGTACACTGTCCGCCATAAGTATTTTCTCACTTAAAAAATATGATTGTAATGTAACTTGCTTGTTGGTCTAGTGGTGTGAACACTTGCCTCATTCTTGACCAGCTAGTTAGTTATATTTTGCATAGCACAAGCGTTTAGCGTAGTTTAAAAATAGTAAGAATATTGATGTGACGCGTGCGTCGTATACGCACCTCTGTTTTATAAGCAAAACTAAAATAAATTTTACGTAAATACGTTTATTAAATTTATAACAAATAAACACACTCTGATTCACTAAATTCGTTCTAGAATATTCGCTGCACTTTTTATCACTGCTGAATAACTTTTCTCATATACTGATGCACGTTACTCAAATTTCTCAGGTTTGCACTAGAAAACTTCTCGTGTGTCGGTAGGTACTTTCTTGATTTACTATCGCTGGAATCCACACACGCTGGCCACACTGCTAGACGCTTTGTCTGTGGACTTGTCGCGCTGTCAAACAACTCTGACACACTGAAAGCGCAGTAGCCGGTCGATCTCTTATTATACATAATGTCGTTTTCTCGATGTTTCCAGAATAAAAACTAGGGCCTAGCAAAGACGCGAACCATGTTCCGTGATTTTTCATGGGTATACGGCTAGTATGAAAATAAAATAGTACATAATTAAACGAATTAACTTAGTTAACCACTTAACTTTTGGTAAAAACCAACCGGTTTCGGAAAAAAACGTTTCTTTGTCAGGGTATACTTAATTCTAAATCAATTGGGGGTAAATAGTGTGAGATGGGTAAGAAACAAGTGATAGGGTGAAAGGGAACATATTCAAGTTAGGACTGTACGTTAGATTTTTTTTCTGTTTTATTTTTCTTTTATTTTCCATTCTATCCGGGGATGGCGCGCTATCCAATTTCAACACGGCAGTCTGGTAAGTTAACGAAAAATTTTCGACCTTATATGTAGTCTCTTTTTAATTAATTAACATTTTTATTCCATCATATCCCATCCCCGTACAGGATTTAGGTTCAGTTAAAATATTTTTCTATTAATTGATTTTTCTGTACGTCTTTTCTAATTGATTAATAAAATTTTGTTTAATAATTCACAGAACTTCGTTCTGAAATTGCAACTTCACAATAATAATGTGTTTCCTTTAATATAAAAATTAAGTGGTGATAAAATAAGTTGATTCGTTTAATTGTATTCTTTTTATTTTTTTTTATTTAATATTAAAACTACATTTAAATCATAATACATTTGTCTATTACAATCTACTTAGATACATTTTATTTTATTGCTTTGCCTCTCCAAAAATTAGACTTGCTCATGTGCTTGGTGAGGGGCTTACACTTTATTAGTTTATTTTGGATTTGGCTTATTTGTTCCTTAGCTATATGTCTGTTATGCATTGTCAAATTGTATCGATCTAAAGTGTTGGTTTATTTTTTCTTTAATTGTTGTAAGTCATCGATTTTCTTAATATCTGTAGGTAGGTTATTGAAGTTTTTTATGCCCAAGTATATGTAGTTTTGTTGACACAGTTTGGTATTATATTTTGGGGTTTTAAAATTATTTTTAAATCTTAATGATGTGTTTTATTTCAAATTTAGCAGTTATGTTTTCTTTAATTAGTTGTAATGAATTTCATTCATAATGAATAACTACAAAGTAGTAACAAATGAAGAGGGAATGTTGAGAAAGATATCGAGAGGAGAGTGACTGCGGGGAATAGGGTGAACGGTGCTTTGAACGCAATAGTTTCTAATATAAACATGTCTACACAAAAAAAGTACATAATGGAATTCTGGTACCAACACGGATATATGGAAGCAAAGCCTGGAGCTGGCAGAAGAGGAACGAAAGTAAATTGAATGCAGTGGAGATGAGATCCCTCAGACGTATGTGTGACAAATCAATTTATGATAGAGTAAAGAATGCATATATTAGGAACGAATGTAAAGCTGATCTTAGCATAATTAATATAATTAAAAAAGGGTCGCTCAGATGGTTTGGGCATATTGAGCGAATGAATGAGGAAAGAATGGTAAGAAAGATATATAACGCAATTGTTGAGGGCGCCAGAAAGAGAGGGCGACCGCGGAAGACGACATGACCAGATTAACCAGATACCGGAAGATGGTCCCGTTAGAAGCCTCAACCGGCGAGCTTGCGTGTATGAATGTGAATGTATGAATGTGGATGAGGCGAGAGTTGTACGTCAGGACAGAAGAGTGTGGCGCTCTGTCCTATCTACCTAGCGGGGAAACGGCGCGATGGTAAGTTTGTTAGTTAGTAGCAAAATAAAATGGTACAATTAATTATTATTCGCGGTCTCATTTTGAACCCAAATGACTTTTTGTCTATTCTATCGTTATTATGAATGTTGAATGAATGAACTCGCATGCCCCTACCATTTAGCGGGCGATTAATCTGTACCCAGTGCAGCCGCATCCGGAAGCGCGAGTGATTCCATTGAAATAGGCGAACAAAGCCATCTCTCTGAAACACGATTAAATTAATATATTTTGCGCGGAAACCGCCCGCCTATGAACTCTGCTAGATTATGATATAATGCACAGATAACAGAGCAACATTGTTATATAAGTTCACATCGTGACTTGTATCGGAACATGTCTGTCATTTTCCGACGTAAATTTATAGTCTGGGCCAACACGAGAGGTCATATTATATTATTGAGAAAATTTTGATTCGTATATAACACTGATCAGAATATGTAAGGTATACAGGGTGTCTCATAGCTAGTAGCAAAAACTTCCTCGGTTATGAGTCGAAAATGTTCAAGCAACCATAACCATGTTAATAAGGAGATATGCAACATCAAAGTTTTGCATTATTTTTTTCAATATTTCTGACTTTCTTTTTGCAAAACGTTGGACTTTAATTACAGTAACTTATATCTAAAATAAAAAATTCATTCCCTTTAATACAAGTCAGATAAAATGATAAAAACCTTATAATTCCAATTGGAAAACATTCCAATTTGAATTAAAAGGTCTATTTTCAAAACCAATTTTCGAGGTATTTATTTAACTTTTATTAAAACGAATGAATTTTCGTAATCGATATAAGTTACTGTAATGATAGTTCAATGTTTTGTAAAAAATACGTCAGAAATTTAAATTAAAATGCAAAGGTTTATATTGCATAACTACATAACTAATAATGTTAGGTCATGATTGCTTGAACTATTTCTACTTATAATTAAGGCGGGAATCCACCTATAAAGTATTGTGGACTAGCTATGTTACACCCTGTATAACGACTCACCACAACATACAAGATGGCTGAATCTTCACAGATTTAAAATAGAAGTGACATACTAAAAATAGACGAAGAATAGGGAATAGAGAAGACATAAAAAGCAAATAAGTTTAATCTATTTTCTCTTTTCCATTTTTATATTTTTTTATTATCTAAATGTTTATATCTAAATGAAAATGTAATATTTGTAGACCCCTCGGGTATCTTATATATTTTTCTAAGTTTAGAGCAACCAGCGGTGTCCCACAAGGTTCTCATCTAGGACCTATCTTGTTTTTATTATTTATTAATGACATTATTACTGTTTTTCATGATGTGAACATTTTAATTTTTGCTGATGACATGAAAGTGTTTAAAGTGATACGAAATATTCAAGATTGCCAAAAGATGCAACTTAATTTGGCCAATCTGAATTACTGGTGCAGTACTAATAAACTCCTTCTAAATATTGACAAATGCCAAATTATACGCTTTCATACAATTAAAAATCCTATCATTTTTAACTACTCGATTAATGCCACTCCCTTGAATACCGTTACTGAAATCAATGATCTTGGCATTTTATTTGACGAGGAATTATCATTCGTAAACCATATCAATAATATAGCAAACAAGGCTATGAAAACACTTGGCTTTGTTCTGCGCTCTTGTAATTCCTTCACAAATATTCAAACGGTCAAACTCCTTTATTGTTCTCTTGTTAGAAGCCAAATCGAATACAACTCATCTATCTGGTGTCCCTATTACAATGCTCATGTTCATACAATAGAAAGAATTCAACATAAATTTTTACGCTACATAAATTTCCGTCTCCATATCCCAATAGAAAATCTTAACTATACAAACTTATTATATTTTACCGGTTTACTGCCACTATCGGACAGGAGAGTTTTATCCGATCTGATTTTATTATATGAAATTGTAAACTCGCATTACCACAGCCCTGAAATTTTGTCCTTAATAATGTTCCATGTACCCAGTCGAACTACTCGAGTGCCAACGCCTTTTTACTGTGACAATACTAGAACAAATGCTCACTACAACTCGCTAGTATCTAGAATACACAGGTTAGGTAACAATTATACAAACATAGCGGACGTGTTTGGTTCTGGCCTGTCACAGTATAGGGGCGCGATACTGAGAGCGCTTCATTCCGCCATAATGTAAATTATATACACTTTCTTTTTTTGTTTTTCTCTCTGTTTATATTATTTTTGCAAATAACTGTTGTATACCTACATATGTAAAAGCCTCTTTTGGCGTAAATGAATGAATAAATAAATAAATAAAAAAAAAACGGATTTTGTGGATACGATAATTCCTTTACTTTTTTCTGATTTCTTTTTAAATTGTCTGATATCTTATAGATATCTCGGCCAAGTTCAATGATTCACCTTCTCGTTTCAAAATGGCGGCTTTTCGAAAATTGAAAAACATCGAGTGAAATGGGAGTAACTGGCATTTTAGGTGTACGAGTAGTGTCAAAATGCCTGCAGGCAAAATAATACGTCCTGTTCTTTGGAGGTCACCATCGCCTTGGATGTTAATAATGGAATTACTGAAAAAGAAAAATGAAAATATTCAAATTGTCGATGATGAAGTCTTGATGACCTTTTTTTATAGCCTGTTGATTATTTTTAAACGGAGACCTTTTGACACTTAGTGTCCACACCTTCTTGAACATTGAGTGCTCTCTCGAGACGACATTGTACATATTTCTCCTTGATATTTAGTAATTCTTACGAGTTTATTTATGGAATGACATCATTAACGATGATTTGAATAATTTTATTTATATTATTATTATTTATTATCATCGATTGTCACCAAGCGAATATAACAATGCATTGGTTTGATTAATAAATAAGCGCCGTTTAACTCTTGCAATATTTTTTTCTGAGTAAAAATATAGAAAAATTGTAGAGATGTTCCGACTAGTCAGCACCTAGTCTGTAAAGCCGACTATCCGGTCTTACTATACGGTAAAGAGCGCCGACTATCCGGCTTCTTACTTTGTATGTATTTCTCAATAAAATGTATATAGGTGGAATTACATTAAATAAAAATCTCGATTGTTAATTTTATTTTAGAATCAGTCTTACACATTTTGAAATGTAAATCAACTTTTCCTTTGGTAATCAACTAATCAGACCCTAAAATTACTTTCTTGTAAAGAAAAAATATCTATGACATTTATCAAACAAAATAAGTATTTTAATTAGCAAACAAAATAACATAATTAATATATTCTTATATTCAATAAACATTTATAAATATTTCTTCTTATTTAAACAAAAGAGTAGGGTTTTTTATTGTTAACAGACTAAGTAATATTAAACCAAAATTACACGTACATGATGTACTGAAAAAAAAACACATTTATAAAAATTCTAAACTATACCGTGATCGGCTTGGCAGACTATTCGGCCTTTTTACAACCGACTAATCGGCTAGTCGGCCAAAGTCATAATCGGCACATCTTTCAAAAATTGTCATTTCGAAATGTCATCGCGTTCAATACGTTCTGCAGTAACCTGAACAGGTATAAATCTCTTAGGTCAACGTTCGGAGAGTAAGGAGGGTGTGTGGAAACCGACCACGACAGCCTCAAAAACAATTTGGGCTACTTCGGCCAAGGGATGACCCTTTAAACCGTTCATTTTGGGGTTTGAATTTAATGATCTTACGTAACGAGATTTATATATTGCAAAAGGGAGGGTGGGCTCCTAGAGTGCAACCGAAGAAAATTTGAAAGGTATGGCATTCGATAGAGGTGGGAGATTATGGGTTAACCGGGTACCAGATGTTTTGCACAGGTATATAAAGAGTAACAGTATTTAGTTAAGGTGGTTCAAAGTGTGTAGGATTGTATAGAGAAATGTCAAACAGTGAGTTTTATATACAAATATTACAGAATATTAGATTTTTTTTCAATTGATTCAGCAACATTGTAGATTGACATTTAAAAAAAATATTGATTACATTATTTGTATACATCTACTTTTTAATTTAATTATTTACATCATCATGTTTCAGAAAAACAAACAAACGACATTTCATTCTGATATTTTGACAGTTATACAACACCTTAGGACTAAGCGATGTTAGTGTAAAGCGCCCTTGAGGTGATTTTTTTTTTACGAAAATGGCGCTATAGAAATTATCCATTTTTATTATTGTTACCCCGACGATGGAAAGGTATTTCTGAAACATGTTGGTCTAAATAATTGAATAAAAAAGTAGATGTATACAAATCATATAATCAATATTTTTTTTAGATATTATTTTTACGTATTTCTGCACGATAAATGTTATTTTAATTCTATTAGTTCTTATTTGCAGTAGGTACTCGTATTTGAACTTGACTGATAGTATATGTGAGGGCTATATATAAAAGCGAAGGCAGCAATATCAAAAACATTAAAAAAAATGTTTTTAGTGCAGTCATTACTAATTAAGAATGTACTGAAATCTAGAGTTTATTTCCAATAACTTTTTAGGCTATATTTTCTATAAAATCTCGAATTCAGTACATTCTAAATTAGTAATCTTCGATAACTGCATTCGTTTTTTTTTATATTGCTGCTTTTGCTTTTATATTCCTCGAGTGTAAGATGAAATCGATTTTAGCATTTAGCGCAAGCTTGTGGAACCTCTACCTTAAATTACGAATGCAAGTTATCAGATGCTATTCTCGGCATATTATATTTTCTAGTGAAAGCGTGAAGAATTTTTTTTTTCTATTAATTTTCTTTACATTTTATAATATCTAGTCCCAAAAAACGTCTAAAAAGACGTTTGTCTGTAGGTTCATTTTTACAATTGAAAGTTACACTATTACAAAATATTATTCACTTTATAAACATAAGAGATAAAAAACGAAAACAATTAAGTACAAAAAACGGCTAAATCCAAGTTCACGGTCCCATCGCATATACAATAAAAATTAGTATTACACTATATTATTGAATGTGTTAATAACAAAATGAAAGATAATTTATATTTAAATAATAAATATTAATTAAAGTTTCGTTACTTATCTTTCATTTTGTAGTCAGGACATTAAATTATATAGTGAAATACTCATTTTCATTGTATATACAATGGGACCATGATCTTGGATTATGCCCAAAAAAACAACATAAAAGAAATTTTCAGTACAAAGTTAAAAATTTTAAGAAAATTAATAAAAGAGCAATAAATAAAGAAAATAGCAAATTAAAAATATATATAGCAAAAATTAAGGAAAGAGAAAGAGAAATATATATAAATACTTTAAGCATCACTAATTATTCATTGTCATTATCATAATAAAACACTTCACATCATTTCAATATTAATATAGTTCATAAATAACTTATGTCGTTTTCTATTAACCCCTTTTTAAGTTCTGACACTGATTTTGGAGTTTTTAGGCCTGAGGCAAAGGTACTTTAAGAAATATTGCCCAAAATCTTATTATTTATTATAAGTTATATAAGTTATAGCTTATTCTATATAAGATAATAATATTTATTATTATCTTATATAGAATAAGCTTTTTTTCACTACGCCGCGCTGGTCGTTTGCGATTCGCACAAGCGACACACGTCTACAGCGCTAACGAAATGTCATAACATTATTAGAACGCCGCATTCTAATAAAATTCGCAATCGCGCTTAGCAATTCTACAATGCCCAATTCAATTCAATTTGTCAAAAATATCAAAACTATTGTGCAACGCGTACCAAACATGATGTTAATAAGTTTAAAGCGAGCACAATGCAATTCATCACGTCTTATTCTTTTAAACAATACAACAATACACTTATAAAAATATATATCTAATTCATTGAATACAGTACCGATACACACGGGTGGAATTCATTGTGGACACTTCTGTTAAATTACACCACCGTCGAAATTCTGCTCTTAATATTAATATCGCTTTATTGTGAAAACTTAAAAAAATAAAAAGTTGCATGATTTCGAATTCCTAACCATGTATTTCAACAAGAAAAAACAGGGCGTTAGTAATTTATTCGAAAAATTATAATTAAAAAAATATTGATTTTCTAGGCAGAAGTTAAGTGTACTCATTCATTGACTGGTCATTTATCTTTTTTTCAAATTAAATCAAACTTAAAAAAGTCACATGAACTACAAAGAAGAATATTAGAATATTATTTTCTTGTTGTAATAGCTTGTTGGTCCTGTGGTTAGGACACTCGCCTCGTGATCCAAAGATTGCGGGTTCGAACCTCACTCCAGACTAGCAAGTTAGTCCTATTTTCATAGAACAAGCGTTTAGCTTAGTTTGAAAATAGTAAGAATATTGATGTGACACGTATTCCGTGTTCGCATCTCTATTTTTTAAAAAAAATAAAAAAAATTTCAAATGGTGCCTGATTGAACTTTTATATAGCTTCGCACTCACCACAGTGGACTGTCCAACCGAAGTCTGATTTGAAAGAAAAGTGATTTTTTAACAGACTATACGATTTAATTAATTAGAATTCTTGAGTATGAGGTATAATTTTTTGAATATTTTTATATTAATGACAGTGAAATTTTCTTAGTACGCATGTAAAATTTAATTTAATCGATGTTTTAATGGTTTTATGGATACTGCAATATAGGAAACAGAACGTTTAATTTTTGTCTTTTTTAAAACGATATATTTAACAACTTGTCGAAAAATATTAATGTCTGAATAGCACCACTTCTTTTTCAAACTTTATACAATCAATTTGTAAATAAAATGTATGGTATTTATTTGAAAATATACGAGATTAAGTGTACCAAAGATGACTCTATTGCATGAAAACTAAAATAGTGTTTCGGGGTTATAATTTTTTGATGTTATAAAAATATATTTATTCATATTTTTTTAAAGAAATGCTTCAAGAGTGAATGAATCTATCATAATAAAATTGATTAAAAGCCTGCTTAGCTATGGGTTTTGCAAAATGATTTAATAAGTTTACGTTAAGCATTACATTAAGCAAATCCAGAGCAAATACGAAAATCGTGTACTGGGGCCTCTTAAAGCGAAAGACTTTTTTTAATCGATATAATTCACTTTAATGATTGTCCAACATTTTACAAAAAGAGGCAAAACTTTAAGTCGTTTATCTTCTATTGATTTTAGGACATTGTTGCTGAAACATTTTCGACTCAAATGTAGTTTAGGCAGAAATTTGCCTGTAAAGTATATCGTGGACTTGGTCTGTATAGGGAAGGGAGAATGGGGTAGCCATGCGCAAAACATTGCGCAGGGTCCTAAAGAGCAACTATGCAAAATTAGTTTAGGGCCGTCAAATCAAGGGGTGTACAGGGAAAAGAGACAAATACATTCAAATTTATTGTATAAATAGACAATATTTAAAAAGGTTTAATTAAACTTACCGGCTCTGATGCCGATTGCATCAAATAGTACCGATTAATAGGTGAAGCCTTGGAAAACGAGAGGAACACTAATCAGTAGGTACTGTACGTAATCGTGTGTGAACGTGTGGTGTACCTACCTGCCCACATTAAGGTTTTCCGTAACGCGCCATTAATTTACAGACATGAATGTTTTCTTTCCCATACATTATATTATAGTCACTTCTCGCAGTTAATAATTTGTTGGCAAACTAATGACTGATATGAGTTTGATTAATTGCTTGGCTTCGAGAGGTTATTGCTATGAGAGGTTATTCACGGAGCTGCGTTGCATTGTCTCGCCGCCATAATACGTGTGGCAGCCGCTCATTGTTCGTTAATGTAACGTGGGATTCTCTTAATTAGACAATTTCACTCGACAAAATAAACTTTGTGAATTATGTGGATCGTGCTTTTTTCATAACGAGAGACCCACACAGGAGACGCCACGTCAGTAGTTGTGTTGCGTTTCGTTTGCTGCACATTACAGCTTAAAGTATTTTTGGAAAAGACTTGCATACACCGTTTCTGATCTGGTTAGTGCAATGGTCCTCCACCATGGTTCAAAGCTGTCCCTAACATGGGATGCATAATTAACAATTTAATAAATCTAGTATATTCTCATTGGTTTTACGTTATATTAACGATCATGTCTTAATCGATATTTTGACGCAAAGAGTGTTATACCAATATTTCCGCTATTATGATAGAAATTTTGACAATTGAAGGCGTCCATATGAAAAGGGTCTATATGCAAAAACAAAATTTTACAGGAAAGAGGAAAAACACTTTGTGAAAGAAATAACCAGAATCTCCGATTTTTTCATTTTATAAAATTCACTTGCCTTTTATTTCTGTTTTCTTTGTTTTTTATGTTATTAAACAAT
Source organism: Agrypnia vestita (assembly GCA_016648135.1). Classification (NCBI taxonomy): domain Eukaryota; kingdom Metazoa; phylum Arthropoda; class Insecta; order Trichoptera; family Phryganeidae; genus Agrypnia; species Agrypnia vestita. The sequence continues at coordinate 12,104 of JADDOH010017736.1, forward strand.
CCCAGTGACATCTTGGAACTGTCGTATTTCATCTGTATCATCATATTTGTTACTACCAGAGGAATATAGACTATTTTTCCACGTTATCCATGTAACTTTTGGGTCGAATTTCGGCAAGATTGACTAGAAATCTTGGAAAGTAAATACCGCACATGGTGTTATATTTGTCATTTTAAAATTATAATAAAATCACTTTTTGGCTTGATGTACTATATAGACCCTTTTTATAGGGACGCCTTCAATTGACAGATGTCTTGACATTGCATATTGAAACCTTAAAAATACGTCCGGTCTATGTTGCCTTGAGAAATTATAACGATATTGTTGTTACTGAAAGTAGGAGGCAATGTCACTAAAATAAAAGGAAACGATAAATCTTTTCGATTTTTTCGATTCGATTCGATTCGATCGAAAAAAAACGAAAAAAATTTTTCGATTCGATTCGATTCGATCGAAAAAAAACGAAAAAAAATGGTCAGGGCCCAACAAGTATTCCTCCAATTACTCTGAACGGTGTGGTCCTGAAGGTGACCGAAAGAACGAAATATCTAGGACACATAATTACAAATAATCTAATGGACGACGACGATATTGACAGGCAAAGACGAGCTCTCAGTGTGAAAGCGAATATGCTGTGTAGAAGGTTTCGTCTCTGTAGCACCGCTGTAAAAAGAACGCTCTTCCTTGCCTTCTGTGCAACATTATATACATGTGAACTCTGGACAAATTATAAAAAGAGCAGCATAGAAAGACTTCGCATACAATATAACAACGCCTTTCGTATGATGTTTGGCCTTCCCAGATATTGCAGCGCTTCCGGTATGTTCACTGAGGGGCGTGTTCCCAACTTTGCAGCCCTCTTAAGATCCAGGGTGGCAGGGATGAGGGAAAGGATATACAGCTCCGGAAATATCCTTATCCTGGAAGCCCGTCTTACTCCAGAATCCAGCATCGATGCACACTGGAGAAAGATACTGGCCCCGCATAATTGACTTGCCATCGCTCGCTAAAGCCGATATTTTACCGTATATTTCATTTGATTACTTTTAATACTTCTCTTCTATTTTATATGTTCTTCTTCTATTTTACTATTTCTCTTTTGTTTTATATAATATTTTTAATGTATGTATTTTCTTTTATATGGAATGTGTGGGATTGCACGAACCTCCCCACATTCTGGAATAAAGCTATATTTATTTATTATTTATTTATTATTATTTATTTTCAGTGACTCACTTCACTTAAATTGGCTTTTCTTATAAACATTATAATTTCAACGAAATTGATTATTATTTTAGCTATTACGTAATTTTATGAAAGTTTTCGCAGCTTCATAAATACGAAAAAAAATACCTCCGATAAAAAAAAAACATGAGATTTTCAGTATTTATATACCAATCCCATCCCAATTATAATAATTTCGTTGTCTGTCTGTCCCCGTAACTTAGTGTAACTTCTTAATTTATTCGACTTGTACTAAAACGAATGACTTTTTCATAATGTAGGTTCCTGTAATGATAGTTCAACTTTTTGCCAAAAGTAAATCAGAAATATTGAAAAAAAATGCAAATTTTGATATTGCATGTCTCCATGACCACTGATGCTGGATCATGGTTGCTGGAGCATTTTCAACTCATTATCAAGGCAAGAGTCCACCTGTTAAGTTTTTACTGCTAGCTTTGCGACTTCCTGTATATTTTTGGTGGCGGATATTAACGCCGAGAAAGTATAAAATAATCGATACCAAAATCTTGTAGGCCGCGGACCTTATGTAATGAACTAAGGATTAATTATAGAAGTCTCACAGAAGCTAATTTATATATGAAAATATATAAATTAGCTTTTGAGACACTAACAGGATAATGGGTACATGACACTCAGATAATAAACATTGTAGTGAAGACTATGCCCATTATCCCAATTACAAGTGTCTTCGGCATGCTCTAGTAACATGTATTTTTGTAATTAATTATATTTCACATGTACATTTATGTATATTATATATTTGTGTTTGAGTGTAGTGCGATTAGTATTTAATGATCTATAGGTTCATGTCGTCGTTTAGAAAATGGATGTTGTGTATGAGTGAGTTTTTGAACGAAGATAACGTGTCTGCAAGAATATCAGCATCAATGTTAGGGTCGGCACAATACAAATTATATGTGCGACACAACCTTGTAATGGGAGAAAAGTAACCGACATTATTAGTGTGCTGACTTATTCTGAAGAACTCAGGGTTTCTTATACGGGGTTTAACATGCAAATTTATATCAGATAGACAGAGAGAATCAATAGCTCCGCTGAGAATCTTGTGTAGCACAATGAGATCGGATATTTTTCGTCGGGACTCAAGTTTGTGCATCTTGAAAATGGATGGATCTTTGGATGGAATGCTCTTATACTGATGGCTCAGGGCTTACAACCTGCATGAGCTGGCGTGAGTGATCACTCTACACTGCAAGTTCACCAATTCCATCGTTCCAATTCCAAGAACATTCACACATCAAATTTTTGAAAGTTCTTTATGTATGTTCGAAATCCGGAATCATTAATATAATTCTATTATCTCTTCTAGAGACATCTGTTGTTTTTTTCTCATTAAGAAGCAGGGTTCGAGGATATATATCATGATATATACCACGATATAAATCAAGATATCTATGGCTTGATTTTTATCTTTGATATATATCCAAAAAAATTCTGCGGTCGTTAATAGATGGCGCTAGTTGTATTTAAAAAAATGCTACAGATAGTTTTTTTATTATCTGCGATCGTTACTAGATGGCGCTAGATGTATTTTAAAAAGTGCTTCAAGTAATTTTTTTAATGTCTGTGTCATTACTAGACGGCGCTAGTTGTATTTTAAAATGTGATACAGGTTTTTTTTTAGTTTATTTTATCTTTTATCTCATATAATCCATTTTTTATTTCACGCAAAGAAAGAAATATTCGTAACACTATATTAGAAAGAGCAACTTTTATAACTTATATATAATAGTTGCATGTATAAGCTTTTTTCAGTATGCAATTCATTTATTCAATAAATAATAATTCATGTATAAAATAAATTTCCTAATTATTTCGATTATATCAATCGACGTGTGCAAAAAAGGAAAAAGTTTGGATATATATCCAATTTTTGATATATATTTAATATAAAAATGGATTTTTTCGAACCCTGTTAACAAGTCATTTTATGTAATGCACCGAATGACAGCAATTTACGTTGTATGGCGTATTACGTCATGTTTCCAATGGCATTTTTACGTCACTGGACTTTACGTCAGTTTTTGGTTCCAGAGCAGCGCCATAAATCCTGTAACTGTTACCCAATCATCCTTAGCAGGGTGTCGTCACAGTGACATCGCCATAATAAATATAATTGTCGGCATTGCATTAATTTCTGTGCGAGTGATTTGATCGTTGCGGAGTTTTGCGTAATTCGCCACTCCAAGAGTTACATATTTTGATAGAGATTTATGTGACCGCTTCATTAAATTGTCCAATAGAAAGGCGGGCCGGCTTTAAATACATTATTCCAACTCGCGACAGAAGTTCGACGACGATACTCGAAAATATATATGCCCATATTGAAATATCGGCGTAGGTGTATCATCAGTTATGCAATATTTAAATGACACTATTTCTATACGAATTCCGCGTTTCGTGACGTGTTTTAACACGCGTTTCAACATCTCTAACGAAATAATGTACAAAAAACAGCATATAAAAATTTACGTAATGGACGACGGAAAGCAATCGGCTCGAAATAAAAATACTAGTTATACCCCGTCAAAGTTGGCGTGCTTTTATTATATAATTTGGTACTGATATCGTTAGTGATAGACATTATTAAATAGAGAATAATTATGCTATTTTACTTCTTATACCTTATTATTATTTGAGCCATCTGGTAGCGTCAGTGACGTACATTGTTACGTTGATAATTATTTTTTGTATCCCGTTCAATATACCTCATCATTATTTATGCAATCTGGTAGCGTTAGTGACGGGCATTGTTACACAGAGAATTATATATTTTGATACCAATGACGTATGCAGCGGCCCTCGTAGCCCAGTGGGTATGACAACACTGGCTTCTCACACTGAGGGTTCCGGGTTCAATTCCCTTCCATAATCATTTCCTATAAATTTATAGGCTATGTTTCCCATAAAATCTCGAATTCAGTACTTAATAAATTAGTAACCCTCGATGACTGCATTAAAAGATTGCTGCCTTTTACCCTACGTATAGATACCCTACATATTATTTGGAACTAAATAAACACTGAAATAATTTATTTTTTAGTAATTTGTCACATGGCTTTGGATAGCCAAGCCGCGATTTATTTAGACCAAAAGGACGCATATCGAATCGTGCCGAAACACAAATTGGTATTAACTATCGCCACGTTGCAAATCGAGATCCTAGTTACTTGGGAAGACAACAAGAACTTGACCAACGCACTCCACATTACTCTTCAATGACCGCAGCTCGTTCGGCGATTGGCTGATAATAAATTCGGCAATTGGCCGATCGGTCCGCCATCATTGCGCATTCTCCGCGAAACGTGACGATGACACTTTATTCAGATTTCCCCCGAGCGCCGTGTGCACGCATGGCTTTTTGTCAATTGGCCTTAACAGGTTATAATCACCGCCGGCGAGGGTCCGGAGACCAGACTCATCCAGCCTCTGAACCCTCAGCATATTTATTCTTTCATTTTGGATACACTTTGGAGATACTTCGTGGTGCAGCGTTATAGTTTAAAATGTTTTATTTTAACTTTGCAATACACACACAATCTTCTTCTTCTTCAGCATTCATCTCTCCACTGCTGGATATAATGAAGAGGACCTACCATATACCCTGAGCCGTTCTATGCGCAAAAGTGTCCATATCGGCCCAGCACGTTCGCCGCCTGGTTGGCATTATTTTATGCTAAAGCAACCTCCTCGCTCGGCCTTCGTCAATACAACACGCAGAGATGAAAACCGGGCGAGTCGGTCGCATAAAACCTTCATTGTCCCGCGCTTATTAATCTTTATTTCAAAAATAACAATACAATATATAATACCAATAATAAAATTTAAATAAAATACATCACCCAAACAAGGCGAAGGACGTAGAAAACACAACCCCTCCGTGGAGGGAAAAAGACATAAAGAAAAAATAATAAAACATAAAAGATTCGTGACCAAAGAAATCATCACCGACGGTTCAAACACTGGTTCAGGAAAAACTACGGAGCAGGACCCCGTAGGATCTCCCAGCGGGACACCCAAGTTCCAACACAGTCTTTAAGATGTTTAAAGTTAGACTCATTTCTCACTAGTATATAGGCCTCTTCCATACCACTCTTCCATCCTTCCTTGTTGTTTGCTAGTTGTAACCATTTATTTCTCCCCACAGCGGCTATATCGTCGGCCCATCTCTTTTTTGTAGCATCCTGCCTTGCAATGTGTCCTGCTTATTGCCATTTTAACTTCGCTACACGATCCATGATACACACTACTCTAGCTCTGCGCCTAATATCGTCGTTTCCAATTCTATATCTTCAATCTTCAATTCTTACTCCAAGCATGGATATCTCCATGGATCGTTGCGTGCATTTGAGCTTTTCTACACTTTTCTTTGTAAGGGCCATTGTCTCCACTCCATACGTCATCACTGGCAGTATGCGTGATTCAAAGGCTTTTCTTTTTAGGCTAATTTTGATCTCTTTGTTCTCGAAGACATGTTTGAATTTGCCAAGTGCAGCCCACACAATACGAGTTATTAATTACTATATAGTTTCGATAGGAGCAGTCCTTCTCATCATCAGGTATTGATAATAACTATACCTTACATAAAACTCGACATTACGACAACCGTGCTCAGCATCAGTCGAGATTTGGATACCAGAATGTGAGGACGTGTCGTTTCGTAGTAAAATAAGTTTTTTTTATTTTTTTTAAATGGAAGTTATTGCGAGTGGTATGCACTTTTTTTAAAAATATTTTTATTTGTAAAATTTATTTGTTTTAGTGATATTAATACGTCAGATAAGGTCGATATATTCACTGAAATGTACAAGGCCGTTATAGCGTAATTGGATAATGCGCTTGCCCGGATAGGAGGAGATCCGTGGTTCGAATCCCGGTAGCAGCCAAATATTTTTTCGTGGATTTGATTTTTCTGTATGTCTTTCTAATTGATTAATTAATTTGGTTTTGAAAGACAGTCAAATTAGTATGTGTTAACCGCGCGTACAGGGCACATTGTTTCCTTGTGTTGGTGTTTGCGCCCGTAAACACCAGCGCAACGAAACAATGTGCGTCGTACGCATGGCTTAAACATACTAATTCGATTGTCTTTCTTAAATGAAAAGATATATATACCTACCTGGCAAAGGCAAAATCAAATAGGAGGAAAGTAAAATATGAACTGTTAATAATTATACCATATAACACTGGAAAAACCTAGAGTTGTCCTGCTTTATGCTTTAATCGAAAGCGAGGCGAGTGATCCCTTTACGTACTAACGAAGCACTGCGATTGTTCGTCCTTTTGTGTGTTTGTGGTTTCGGACACTCGACATTGACCAAAGTTTCGCGGAAACGTGATAAAGTCCACATCGGACGCGTCACGTTTGCACTGAGGGCCGAGCTCCACTTCTGAGAAATGTCTCCGAATGATATGAAAGCATTTCGTTTGGGGACCTTTCCTATCGCAATTTCAATAGAAAATACCCTGAAAAACTGAACCATTTATACATCCTTCCCAATTCGAAAATATAAGATCTAACACCAAGTATAAAAATGTACAAAGATGACCTAAACTCGTTCTTTAGAAAAGGTGGTTTTAAATCCCATAGTAAATGAAACGTACATAATTTTTACAATATATGATTTTATTTATTTCGTTATAAACAGAGTTTCTTAAGTACAAACGTGTTCTTGTAATAAAGGGCGACTTATTTACTAAAACATTATGCTCTATAAGTGTATTTAGTTTGACCTTTTCATAATTATTTCAATATTTACAAGAACGTAGAATTTTTTTAAACAAGTCAAACGTATTAGAACCAACCGTGGCACCAGGTTGTGCACCAAAAAAATTGTGTTCATGCCTATCTATATATAGGGTGTAACAGAGCTAGTGGACAATAATTTACAGGTGGATTCCTGCCTTGATTATGAGTCGAAAATGTTCAAGCAACCATGACCTAATACCGATAGATATGTAGATATGGGGCATCAAAATTTGCATTTTTTTTTTCAATATTTCGTACTTATTTTTTGTAAAACGTTGGACTATTAGTGCAGTAAATTATATCGAATATAAAAAATTCATTCCCTTTTATACATTAATACTTATGGAGTTATGCAATATCAAAGTTTGCATTTTTTTTTCAATATTTCTGACTTATTTTTTACAAAACGTTGAATTATCATTGCAGTAACTAATATCGATTACGAAAAAATAATTTGTTTCAATTAAACTTAAATAAAATAATAAAACCCCTAAAAAAGGAAGGTTTTTATCATTTTATTTGACTTGTATTAAAGGGAATGAGTTTTTCATATAAGATATATGTTACTGTAATGACATTCGCGAATTATATTAAATAATACACATTAGGTTAGGTTAGGTTAGGTCTCTCTACAGAAATAAAAATAAATAAATCCCTCAAAGCACAAGAGCTTGTCTCTCTTTGAAGAGGTACAGCGTTAGCATATCTCATTAGTTTTAATAGTCAAAAAAATTACTTAAATTGTAATATTACTGTGTATGCAATATTGAGTAAATAAATAAAATATTACGTCAAATACATCTTAATTCAAAATAGTGACGGCACGTCGCTAGTGTTTGCAACCCTGCTTTAAAGCAGGATCCATTTTTGTTTACATGGTGATGAAGATTTGGCAACGGCGAGTATCCTCGATGTCGATCAGGCACGCGGGTCATGGAACTCCGGGTCCTCTGAATGTCAGGAGTCAGGACCGCTATCTTGGTCAATCTAGAGCCTTCAACTTGCGTCCTGTTGTTTTGTCCGCCGTCGGCATTTCTGTGTCATCTTAATTCGCCAGTGCTTTGAATATTTAAATAGGGCAGTCTGCGATACAATCACGAATATCGTGCCATGAAATGGTAATTGCAAGCTTTGGAAATTATAACATTAAAAATTAGCCATAAGCCCCTGGGCCAGCCTATAAAGACTTCCATACATGTTTTTTATTTATTTATATTTACATTAAGATTAGTTGATACAAGATACTAATAACTGCCACACTAGGTAAAAACCTGTTCTGTGGCAGTTATTCTCATATGGTATTTACTTAGTGGTAAAAAATGACAATTGAAGAATCTAAATCTAAAAGAAAATAAAAAGAAAAAATATACATACAAAATGAAGATAAAAATTTAAAGTAAATCATAGGAATAAATCTAAGAGTAAAGAAAAGAAAATACACATACAAAATTAAGATAAGAATTTAAGTACAAAAATAAATATTATATTATAGTATAGACAAAAATAAATATTATATTATGTTTCCCATGATCTTCGTCTCTTCTTCTTTAATTCTTCTATAAGTTTTAAGACTTCCATGATTTTTCTTAATCAAAACAAAATAATTAATTTTTATAATTGATATAAGTCACTGTAATGATGGTTTAACCTTTTAGTAAAAAATAAGTCAGAAATATTAAAAAAGTAATGCAAATTTAATATTGCATACTTCCATAACAATTGAGGTCGTGGTTGCTTGGACATTGTCGAGTTATTGTCATACACCTGTAGAGTTGTGTATTCATTCGCTCCAAATCACAATTTTTTGACTGAATTATCGCATTCAGTTAAAAATTAAAATTTAGAAAAAATAATATCGGAAAAAATTGTAATCGGAAAAAAAAGTACTATAAAAAGTTACGGACGTTACACGTAGTTAAGCGGGCGGATGGACTTACGGACAGACAGACAACGTAATTATTGTAATTGAGATAAAAAAAGAAAAAAAGTTTTTATATACTATAAATAAAGAAGTTACGACGGACGGACAGAGAACGAAATTATTATAATTGGGATTATTATGTCCCGTGATTTTTCACGGGTTTACAGCTAGTATAATTAGCAGGTGTTGCTATAAAAACTATCACTATTTTAGAATCGAATGTATGTTTCTCTTGAAAGCAGTCAAGCTGTCATGGAGTATAATCGACAAACTCACTATACTCATTGCCACTCTGTGTAGTCTCGGCAGTGACGAGTGTATGTGACAGTTAGTCCTCGCATGATCGTAGTAGAATTTATCTTTTAAACGCGTTGTCTTCGGGATCCTAAGACATGCTTCAGAGAGATCAATTTGGCAATTGACAATTTTGTACAGAAATATAAGGTCTAGTAATTCCCTTCTGTCTGAAAAACTAAGGATATTGAGTTCTTTCATGAACAGGTTGTAATTTATTTTTTTCGATTCAGTAAAAGCATTTCGCTAGTTTCGGGCCACCTTGTTCAATACGCAAACTCATATTGGCTTTCGCGAATTGCGCGCTACGTGACCTAACGGATACATGTTGTTACCGAATATCACATGTCCCGTGACACTCTGCCGTAACATTACGGTAACACATTGTTGTGCTAACTCGACACATTTTTGCATTGTTTCTTTCTTGACAATTGCAATCTAAACGCTTTTAAGCCTTTCCATCGCTCTTCTCTTAGAAAACAGCATTAGAATCCTCGCTCGTGGTATCTATATAGCATGTAATAAAGCTAGTCCTCACTATGTTAACCATTCAACGGCAATTGAACGAGTCCAAAAAAAATCTTAATATTTATTAATTATAAATTAAGTATACGCTTGGAAGATATCAATTATGAATATCTCCTTAGTTATTTACAACTTTTAAACTTGTCTGTGAGACGTACTGTAACAGACCTAATATTTCTTTATAGG
>JADDOH010017737.1:0-13844 GCA_016648135.1 Agrypnia vestita
ACCAATGTTTATCCTGATAAAAAATTGAAGTACAGACATTAACAAAATAAGAAATAAATATATGGGAGATGAATAACTAATTAAGTTAAAAAATACGACTATCTTGTCAATTTTAAAGTAGAAAGGTCAAACTAAATACTCTTATAAATTATAATGTTTTATGAAATAAGTCGCGCTTTATTACAATAAGACGTTATTACGTAAAGAACAAAAATTTTGTACTCTGTGCTTACCTTTATACTACTTTTCTCATTGAAACAAGTTTCGCGCCTACTTCACGCGTCGGGCTCGAAAATGAAACAATATATAAATCGTAAAAATTTCGAAAAATCCAAAATTATACTATAATTAATAAATTTTTTAAACGAAATTTTGTTAGATCACTTTTATGTTTCAGCTCGATTGGATCACGGGAAAACGGTTAAAAATAATTCCAATGTTTTTCCGGCAGACAACAAACCACAGATGCTACGAGTTAAAAGAAAGGGAGTAAAAATAAAAAAACTTTCTAAGAAATCTATATTTTGAAATATGATATCTTGTCATATAATCAGGATGCCATATAAATAAAGGATCATTGATATACACATATAATCACTCTTATATTTTAAATCGTAGAAAGAATTAAATATTTGTTAACAGGAACATGAACAACACAGTCGTTAGAAGCGGGCGTAAGTGAATATGAATAGTCAACTGGCGCTGCATTGTTGAAAACGCAACAAGAATATATTTTATGTCTCGCAAGCGCGCATTCATAGCTACCAGCACAAAAGACACCACTCAAAAATATTTGTTATTATTAATAGGTTGCACTGTGTGCCAGGTTTATATATCTAGAGTGTTCGAGGGTTTCAAAGAATTTTATTGGCAATCAAAATCTAGGTAAAAATTTGTTTGAGTAGTTTGTTATAGATATCTAATCGAAATGATTACATATCTATGATGGATGCCATTGTATATTTATCTAGGATATAACGATTAAATTTAAATTTCATCGAGTGGAAATGCGAATTCGCAAAACAACATTAAACTATTGATTAAAGGTAGTTAAAATGGACCAGGCAGTATAGTAGCATTCATTATCGAGATAATTGGAAATGAAATAAACATTTAAAAACCGCACTAATTAGTGCGCGGATTATTAATCTCCCTCTTAGAGCTGCCCGTTAACCGGAAAAATATATGTAACTGATTTGAAAAAATAAGGTTAAACTAGTATATAATAATCCATATTTTAATACGGAATCATAGGTTGGGGTGGACAAACGGAGAACGTGCGTTAGTAAATGTATGAAGTAATAGTGATGTACTGTAATAAAATAATGTGGCGTGTGGCGTTCTATCCCCTTTGTCCTGCGTGGTGACTCGCCTGCGGGAAATGTTGATTAATTAAAGTAAGTTAGTTAAGTATTTTTCTAATCAGTTAATGAGGTGCTATACATGCTCTTTAAAAACAGCAAGGTCATATCCCAAAATACTTTAACCGGATAAATATTCTCCATTAAGATATATTATAGATGTCTCATAGAGACGAAGCTATATAAACTGTATTGGATTTTGGCAATGAAAAAGCTTTGGACTGCTGGTGGCATTCATAAAAATACAACTCTCATACGAAACAAGTTGTGCATCGTTAACATATACACAACTTTCAAACATTTGATCGATGTGGTAGTCTATCATGGGTGGAAATGGTGAACTTTACATTCTTCTTTTTGAGACATCTATAATATATTTTGATTAATGATGTCCCTTTGGGGATAAAATCCAGTATTATGTTCTTGAAAAATTTGAAAAAACTCAAAATATTCTGAATATTCATCTATTTTTATTTTGTCTCACTTGAGAAGCTAAATAACATTAGAAAAAGTAATTCCTTCTCTTGTTTCCACACAATCGAAGGCATTACTTAAAGATCAGGAAAATATTTATGAAGAAATTTCACCGATATTTGGCAGAAATAGAAGTAAACGACAAAATTGATTAAATTATAATTTATTCAAGCCATGTATAAAATTTGTGCTAAAATTCCCAAAAATGTATTTTTCCCACGAACAAAATCAATTATCTCGCCGTACTCAGTGTAAACACACATTGTTACATTCAAATAAAATCCTATTAGCTTTTATTAACTTCGATTAGAATCTAAACAGGAAATAGCCCATATTACCTTGTAAACGTCCGGATTTCTAACAAAAGCCGTAAAACCTATTCCTGATAGTTATGGCCCATTCTTTTTAATAATTATTATTATACAAAAACGAGTCGGAACAATGAATCGGGGTGCTCTTAATTAATTCTTGGTTGTTAAACTGTTTATTCTGAGTCGAGCTTCAATCATTTATTTAGGCTCCCACCAATAAAAATGTATTTGAACTTCACGTCGTTGACGCCCACGCACACGTATTCTCTACGGCTTTTGTAACTCGGTTTGTTCCGCGGCGTTAGCCACAGCCATTGATATGCCACACCTTTATGTTGTTAATTTACTGTTTTATAAGTGTCTCAGCTCTTGAGCAGTGAAGTATGTTGCTGTTTTCTTAAGCTTTTTTAATGTACATGTACATAAAAGATGCTAACACGTTGAAGGTTACGGACTATACTAGTCTCAATGTTTGAGTGAGACACTATACGGATAGAAAAAAATAACGGGTCAAGTAATTAATTCTTAGAATTCACTTCTATCTTATCTTATCCTTTTTTAAAGGGTGGACACATTTCTGTGCTGGCTGCTGTATATTAGGTGTATGTACCATTTTATAACTAACTAAATGTGCCCGCAGTTTCACCCGCGTAGAATTCAGTTTGAGACTATAAGAGTATCAGTGAAAAATCAATATAATTTAAACTACTCGTTCAGATAATGTTGTGTAAGAGGCAATTTTTATTTACATAAATTTTCTGACGATACGCAAATTTATTTTGATAAGATATTAACATTATCCCCGACAGATTAAATTTAATTTTAACCAACTCAAAACAAAACTCCTTTATGTACATATCCACAAATTCATTTAACACAAACTATCACCACATTGACATTTTCAACTCAACGATAAGAAACATACAACAAACAATATCTACACAACCGCACCCAAACTAATTCATACAATATATCTTCCCTTCTACTCCCGTCCCACATTCCCGTCCACCCTTCCACTCGCTGTTACATTAAATTACTATATTCAGTGGAAAATTTGTAATTGTCATAATTTTAAAACCATTATTTTATATTTGTTAAGATGTTGATTTGCTGTTAATTTTCCCCAAAATAAAATAAATAAATATATATTTTATTCATATTTTATCAATTTGTGTAGTAACCTTAACATATATATATAGATATATATCGATGTGAATTTTTTTAATGCATTTTAAGTTCTACAATTTTTTTTTAAGAAAGCTTTCATATATCTTTTACCATTAAGGCAGCGTTCGTAAGAAATGCATTCGCTCGACCGTTTTTTGTCGCCTTACCTTGCAAAATTGATCTCCACAAAAAGCCCTTTTATTTTAATGGGATAATATATAACCTACATATGTCTACTCTGAAAGATCATTCTTGATATTAGTGAAAGAATTTTTCAAATCGGATGAGTAGTTTCGGAAATTAACTCCTACATCTAAACTATAATATTAGTATAGATATATAATACTAATAAAATAATTCATACTTAAATATACCGACTGAACATACCTGGTTAGTAGACGCATTAGAATTATATTTAAAATTCAATATAATCATCTTATGTAAGAAGAAGTATTAAGCAACATTATCGTCAATGAACAAAACGTCTTAGCTGATGAAATGAAGATATACTTTCGCCGAGGTGAAGACAAAATACAATGCACAGATACGAATTAGTTAATCGTTACACAACATTGCGAGCTCCTTTATGGAAGCGATACTCCGCGGCTCTTCATTAAGTTGAGTAATTAGCCTCATCAAGTCCTCGCGGGGAGGGGATAGTGCCTACAGCCATGCATCACCCACCAGGTCCACTATTGTGGTGACTGTGCATGATTCTGACATGTTTGATGAGACCAGAATATTGTAATACGTCATTTACATCTACAGATACAGGGTGTTTAATGTCGTGTACACCTTTGGATATTTATTTTCAGTTTATTAATTTTTAAATAAAGAGCTTAACAAAAAGTCGTTACCGGTGCTGTAATAAAAAGCGATTGTCGATATCATCGAGTTAGGGAACACCAGTTCCTGTTCCAAAGTCAAATGGATATCAGATAATTTATTCATTTACTTTTGAAACCGTTGAAACATAGTGTTAACTATTAGGTTGACGCATTTTATTTGGCGTTTTGTTCATTATTTTCCAATAAAGTATGAAAATTAAAATGCGCATCGAAAACCATACACATATACGACACATTACGCTGTACCACTTCGAGAAAAGGTGAAAAGTTGCTGAGTCATTTCGCAATCTCAATGGCGTTTTTTGGCGAACAGACGGTTAGAGAAAGGGCACGCCGGGAGTGGTTTATTAAATTCAAAGCTGGTGATACTAGCTTAGACGATGAGTTGGGAAAGGAGAGATTTTCGGATTTGATGAATAGACCATTCTGGTGGCTGTGGAAGAAGACGAAAGTTGCACGGGACACTGAACACTCTTTGCCAGTGGAATCGACCGTCTTCTAAGCAAAAGAAAATTGATTAATTAAAAATTCATTTGCCCTCTTACAAGTCAAATAAAACGACAAAACCCACAGTTTCAGTTTCTACATAGTTTCCATCATTTTATTTGACTAGTATTAAATAAAAAATATATAAGATTCAATTTAATTAACTTTCGTGGTACTCCAAAATTTTAAAGAAGATAGGTACATCTTGCCTACCTCCTTAACCATCGACATTTAAACTAAAGTGTCAAGATCATTTTATATCCAAAATTAGATGAGGAAGATTCTCCTGTTTTTGGTACTAGCTACGAGACACTCTGTATAAGTGTTCCCCCGAAAATGTCAGTATTTTGGACATATCACTATTGTGCTCTGGGTGGTCGATGGTAGTTAGCAAGAAGATATGCAGATGCAGTGCAGCATTCCCCGGAATGGGTGCAACGCGGAGCGGTGTAAATATGCATTAAGTCCGCTGTAAATCAGAGAAATGTGGCTTTGTTTAACGCCTTTCTCTGAACTTAACAGATCATTAGACAGAAATATCAGTTTCATACGCTGTTTATTTAGCTTTCACATTCAGTTGCGCTCGAGAGAGCCAAACAGGAAATGGGAATGTGCGCAGTGTACACAATCGTTTGTGTGCCCAACACGCTGCTAGCGTCTACCGGTGCAGTCTGAGCGCCACTTTTTTATGTGAGAACATCCTTGGATCGGAAGAGATTAACGGCTTTGGTTCAGTGTTCACATGTATGACTATTTGTCTGTCGGTACATAACGTCCGTAACTTGCTGGAATTACAACTTACGACACACAATTAGCGCGCGGCTCAGCTAACACGCAAGGGTCTCCGCACAAATTATACTTCTTCTTCTACCCCTTATCCTTATATTGGGTCGGGGTCCCTGCACCGCGTAAGAGGTTCTAACACTTTTTATCTCGGGCTGGGTTCTCTACGTCAGCCCAATTTAGTTGCAACCTCGCTTCGCAGCAGTCCTCCATCTATTTCCGCCAGCTCCTCCTAGGACGGCTACTTGGTCTTCTGCCTTTTGGTCTTACCTGGAATATCCGCTTTAGCAGTCTATATGCTGGCATCCTCAATATATGTTCCAGCCACCGTAGCTGTGATTTCTTGGTAAATATCAATAAGGGTTCCACTTCGAGACATTCCCTTATTTGCGTGTTTCTGATTCTGTCCCTTCTGGTAACTCCTACTATTCCTCGTAGAAAACAAATTATACGGTCCTGAATTTTTTTTTTAAATAATTTATTGCTTGTTACCCAGTAAAAGGGTGTTATTGCCAATCACTAATCAAAGAACATGCCCATTCAATTTCATGCACGCACGCATATAAATATAGTTTACTCACACACGCATACCCACTCATATACATATTATCAATCACTGCAAGTAGAGAGTATACAATTTAGAATATTTAAACTTCAAGAAATTTAATAGAACTTTTAAAACTGCGTAATGATAGTCTGCAAGCAATAGCTGAAATTTTATTAATATTTAGTTTTAGGATTAAGCGAATTAAGTCAATTTTAAAAAAATGAATAATTTTCTAAACAATTTTTATTAATCAATTAGAAAAGACATACAGAAAAAATCAAATTAACGAAAAAATATTTTAAATGCCGCCGGGACACGAACCACGGACCGTGGTTGTAATTGATTAATAAAAATTGTTTAATAATTCACAGAATTTTGTTCTGAAATCGCAACTTCACAACAAGAATGTGTTTCCTTTAATATGAATAATTTTCTGTTCATGAAATTTCAGCTTCAAAATCCTGCAATTTTTGTCCTGTGATTTTTCACTACTCACTAGTAATTTAAAAAAAACGTCATCTAGTGTTATTGCTTCAATTTTAGTTTTAGATACACGAGGAGTAAATTATATTTTTTGATCTAGAGATCAGTTTGTGATTAGTGCAATAGAAAGAGACAAAAACCCAAACCAATGTACACGATGATTGTTCGGTTTGACAGCTTTGCCTACAAATATTTATTATGAGACGTTATTAACTGCCTCTGTTAGAGAGATTCTATTTCACCCAATTGATCAATCGAATATCACTTTTCCATCTCCAGAATATCTAAGTTTCTGAGTTCGAAATCCAATGATGAGAGCTAAACTTATTTGATGAACACGGGATACTGGTCAGAAACGTAGGCGATACATAATGTGAACACGGTAAGATTCTCCTGGTAGGCCGGGAATCTTTTCTCACACTATCCACACCCATTGAAGACCCTCCAAAAGTGTAATTATAAACTAAATAAATAAATACGATACACTCACAAATGTGTAGTGTAGAACCATTATCTGCAATATCCTGTATAAAGGAAGTACCATGGCTACACTGAAGTTCGCTGGATTACCCTGGTCTAGTGAACTTAAGATATTCTCATACGAAACTGTATCAGTAATCCCTAGAACGCGACACGGGGAAGGCTTCGATGAATATGGGATAACAGACTAAGAGCCAGCGACCGCCAGACTTACGGTATAGCATCAAACCTGAATTATTTTCTCTACATATTCACCATTGTAGGTTCGGATATTATGACATTTGATTTCGGGGGACCTGATTTTTTAACATGTTTAACGGGACAGTATTATGTATATCCTTATATTAATGATTGCCAGTCGCTTTTAAAGGGTTTTTTGCTTCTGTCTTCTTTTATAAAGTTTTTTTTAACGTGAATTATTTTTGTAAACTCACCGGGAATTGAACCCGGTACCCTTGGTGTGAGAAGCCAGTGTCATACCCACTGGGTTACGAGGGCCATTTATGTTATAGTAAAAAAATTGAATTTTATATATTTTATTCGGGTCACTATTTAACAATATTACTGGATACCTTATATTTTAAAGTTTCACTTACACATTTTTTGTACCTGTATTATCTGTTATATATCTGTATATCTCCCGAACTCTAATGTCATAACACCCACACCTTCTTGCCTCCTATAATAAATATGTACAGAAAAATTTTCTGCTCCTACTCTATATATAATAATATTGAAAACGATGCGAAAGACTAACTAACCAACACGCCGTTTCTCCGCAGGGGTAGGCAGAGAGGATTGAACGCCACACTCTTCTATCCTGGCACACACCTTTTGCTTCGGCCACATTCATACATTTTCTCATACAAGTTCTACGGTTGTTGCGGCTTTTAACGGAGCCATCCTCAAACACTTGTTCTATCTGATCGTGCCAGGTCTTTCGCGAACGCCCTCTATTCCTGTTGCTTTCAACACTCGCCTCATAACTTGTTGCATATGACTGGAAGACTCCCTGAGTTGACAGATGGAGAAAACTACTGCATGAAAAATCCCTCAATGGATCCCAATCTAATGATCGAAAGTATACTCATAATAGTAAAAGACTCGAGATGACAGCGAATTGAATTTTAGGGTCTACGTATTTAAATATTGTATTAAAATTTACTTTCTTTTTACTCCCCTTGTTTCTACTAACTATAGGAAAAACTCATACTTGTGGCGATCTTGCAACAAGTTTAATGCACTCACAGAAAAGTATAATTTAGACTTATTTCAAAATAACCTTACGAGTCAAAATAAGCGACGCTTGCTTTCCGATCCATTTCAAATAAAATATATGTTATTATTTTCCATTAACTCAATTATATATAGTTTCATCAGTATAGTATATCATATACATGTACACCACGCAAATACCTACAATATTTTGTTAGTACCAGTGAAAACCTGTAATTGGCTTTTATGTTTCACATTCTTTGTATTTACTTAATTATTGTTAGCTATTGGTTTTTCGAATAAATATAAATAAATAAATAAATAGTAATAAATAAAAATATTATCAAATGCAAATAAAACATGATATAATTGTCTCATATAGACGAGGCTATTTATTTATATGGGAAAGTGTATGGTATGAAAATCTTTTCTATGGGTATTTATAGGGCTTACGACCTATCGAATGGCTGGCTTAAGTGGTCACTTTACGCAGGATTTTCTTTATCATTAGAATATATCATAATAAAGAAAATTTGTTGCCGCGATGAGGATGAATTTATGTGGTCTGCTGTGTGGCCCCGCTGTATTTAGCGGGACCACTATAGGACTAATATAGGAAGTATATAGCTTATAAAACACCAGGACCAATATAGGAGGTATATAGCTTATAAAACGGCCCTGTATAAGCGGTGGGTCCGCTCTCATTAATCGAGAGTTTTCCAGCACTCTGGAAATTTTAGAAACATTGGAAATTACTAAAAAGGTTTAGAAGTCAGTCTATAATACTCTAAATTTCACGAAATGCTTTATGTAAAAGGCGACGTAACCGCTACACGGAATAGTTTATTGTGACAATTCGGCGATCCCGTAGAAACAATTAGCGATTCAGTGGACATTTTAAAATCATTACAAAATACTAGAAAGTTCACGAAATGACATCCTGCGTAAAGAGCGACATAACCGCTAGGCGGAACGGTTTATTATGACAGTTTGGCGATCCAGTAGAAAAGACGCGCGGTCAGCAAAATACATTACGAGAGTACCTACCTACATGATATAAAAAACATGCGAATATTCTAGAAAACTATATAAAGTGTCAAACAGACGAGTTTAAAATATGATCAATATGCGCTCTGAGATGCAAAGTGGTTGATGGTCATCGTACCCAGGTACCCCAAAATAAGAGATGCGACCACGTCCGCGGTCAAATAGACCAGAACCGCTCTGTGATCTGTTTTCCACAGATTCCCTAACGTCTTGCATGGACGGGCCGGATCGATTTGTCTCGAGAGCGGTGCAGAGGCAGGATACATTTTGCATACATATTTATATTGACTTGCGGCGGACCCTTTGTTCTGGCCAAATATTTGACTGTCATATTTACATCGGTGGAGCAGGGTACTGACTCATTCTATTATAGTGCAAACATCAAATGCAGGGTGTTTGGCCACAACGGTTCAAGTCAATATTTTAAAATGTGGATGCCTTATATCGTTGTACCCACAAACCACCAAAATATATAGAAATGAACTAACGTAAATTTCTTGGTGCACGTTATGGTTTAAAAAATTACCTAGTTTTGAAACAATAATGAAGAGGATAAATATTCTTAAAAATTAAAATACGCTTTTACTTGAAAAAACTCGGATTGAACTAAATTTTAAGAAATAGAAAAAATAATGTATTTTAAAAAAAATATGTTTTGTTTACTAATGGATTTAATTATAATAGAATAAATACTCAAACTGCAGTATAAATGTGTCTAAATTTACGGGAAGGAGGTCATACTTCCGCTATTACTATTCCTCTCGCCTAAAGAAGGAGTTTTGTTCATCTCGATATAATTTTATATTTTTTATGCTTTTAGTACTATTTCAATTACAAGAACAAAAAAATTGAATCCCATTATCTCAAATTGCAAATATTGAAAGGTATAATTATTTTAATATTTTAATATTTGTAATCTGAGTTAATGCGATTCAAAATTTTTTGATCTTGCAATTGAAGCATTAAAAGTGATTATTTTGTCGTGAAAAAATATCACTTTTGATTTCGTATTTTTTGTTACAAAATGATCACATTGTAAATTAGATATTTTTGCATTCAATATAAAGAAAAATGTATGAAATGCGAATAATAAAATTAATAAAATAAAGATGATTTTCGGTACGGTACATTTTGGTAAATTATATGATTTATTATGAAATATCTAACAACACTTTTACGAATCAAAATTGTTGCTTAGAAATATCGCTATTATTATGTCGCGCGCAGAATTGCAGTAAAGAGTGACCTACCACAAACCCAGGGCCATTTCACGAGCGATAGCTTCCATATCGGTCCTAGACTTTCGCCACCCGATTCAGCATTTTTATGCTAAAGTGGTCGTCCTCCTCACTCCACTTGAACTCATACGAGTGCAAGCAGCGCAGAGAGACGTCCACACAAAACCTCTTCACTAGGTGCAAGGAAGGTAGATAGAATAAAGAAAGGAGTGCTGAGATGATTTGGTCATGTGGAAGGTATGAACGAGGAAAGGATGGTTAAGAAAATATATGAGGCGAGTGTTGAAGGCAACATAAATAGAGGGCGTCTGCGAAAGACCTGGCACGATCAGATACAACAAGTGTTTGAGGATGGCCCCGTTAAAAGCCGCAACAACCGTAGAACTTGTATGAGAAGATGTATGAATGTGGCCGAAGCAAAAGTGTGTAACGTACCTACCTGTAAACCTAAGCTAAATACCTAACTATAAAGTTTAATAATATAAGTTTTACGAAAAGCCCAAAGCTTGAGACTTTAAGCTACCGAATTAAGCTTTATTACGAATTTTGTGACTTTTAAGCACACACTTTATGCTTTAAGCTTCTAGATAAAAACTTAAGTCGAACTTAGAACTTCGGAAGTATATTTACATGAAAGCTAATATTATTATTTTTTTTGTTAAGAATTTATATTTTCAAAATTGGCCAGTCGTGATCTATCTAGTGGCTAGGAAAATTCCCCCTCCGTTGTGTCCTAGCTATCCAAAATTCTTTTGATATGTGGTGAGATTCGTATTCTTATTAACGCGACTAGACTAATATAGATCGAATTCTTACCTAACTATGGAAATAACAAACGCACGTAACTAATCCGTACTCGTCCTTCTAGAAACCGCTCTAGAATTCTACAGTTTCGCCTATATGAGAGATAGCCGATATCGTCCACGTCCGGAGTCGGCCTAAAAGCCAATTATATGCGGCGTAGCCGAGGAATAAACGCTAGTAGCAAAACTCCCCTACATTGTACCGCCATAACTATAATACCACCGGGGTTAAAATACTGTAATATAAAACAATACAATCGTTGCCAAATTAACGGCATACGCTAAAGATTCCGCCCGCTTTGATTATCAACATCTCATAATAGCAGCTTAGAACAGCCACACGCGGTACCCATTTATGACGGATTTACAAGATATAATAGCATACGTTATATTCAAAACACAAGTAAGAAACCTACCGATAGCGCGTCCCACGTTGTCCGATCTGCTCAATCTGTTCATAGTACATAGTAGGGGAAGAAAAACATATTTATAACAACTAGGCGCAACAGAGGCTCAGGGCAAGCTTTGCCTGACATTATCACAGCCCGAGATTCTAAGGGAATGGAAGATACAGTTTTGTAAGTGAAATTTAAGAAGTGTCTAACCACTTCTGTTCAAACGTGGATTCTAGATGCCCCCCCCCCCCTGTAGGGGGGAGGGGAATGCGGCCCCAGAGCATCGCCGCATCCGGTGGTTAACTCCTGTTTAGACATAACCTCCCACACTAAGCTGCAGACCAAGATCAAGCCGAGACTCTATTGCTCCTGCTGGAATCCTCCGAAGTCCTCGCTTCCCGGCGACAAACATATCAGGAAAAAATCCCGCGTCTGATATTAAGGTTTGTATATTGTCCCGTGGGGCAGTCAAATTGACTGGTGTATAATGATGAGGATCCCACGTTGCGGCTACATGAGCCGGATTATTATGATGTTTACTGCTGTTTAAAGGGCTGAATGAACTAACTGGGTGACTGGAAAAGACTCGTCCTTGAGCGCGTCAGTCAGAGCCATGTTAGCATCGCCAATTATAGTTGATGTGATTGATCCCACGGTGTAGTCTTATTGACTAGAGATATTAAATGATGGTAAAACAGCATGATTGTGTATTCCTGATATGTTTCTCGCTGGCCGGGAAAGGAGAACCCCGAAGGTCTCTGTATACAGCAAGTTAGAAAAGGTGGTGAATGATGAGTATGATGGTGTTAGTAATGTCCTCGCGCAGTGTATAGATTATTAAATTGCTTCCTGCTTCTCATAGTTGCTCGTCCATGCGGAACGCCCTGTCTCGTACGTTGATGAGGTCTCAAACGAAGGTTTTGATTGAGGTACGGCTACCCGAGTCTTATAGCTGACATTCATGAACATTAATATCCGGAATTCGAGCTCGTCGGGCCAAGGGAGTGAAAGAACGTAGGGGCTTCTTCCCTCCGGCTGTGTTTGAGGCACGACGCTCTGGTCCGATTCGAAATGCTTCACCTTTGCTTGACTGAACACATTTTAACTGTGTGGAGGCTTTGCGCAATTCTACTTAGACCCACCCAGAGTGTCCCCGCAGTCCCGTTCATCCCCTGGACCGAGAACACGCACCCCGTCATTTGATCCCAGTTACATACAACTATCTGTATCGCGAGTGTATCTCTTTCTTCATCTCCATCACAATCGAAATTCAGCCTCTCCAGATCACGCGGCGTAAAAGACGCAACGGCCTCTCGCCCCCCGACCAGAGGAGACGAACTCCCCATTCGGTTCACGTTCATTATCCCATTTATAATCCCCGCGTGCCTAACCTTAAGAGTCTAGCGCCGTTGATAAGATCGCATTATGCTACGTTGGAAGTTAATATTGCACAACCGGACGAAACGCCTATTTCCCGCGATCCTATTCAATTTGTAAAACGCAATAATATGTATTTATATATGTTAGTAAAACGTTTGAAATGCAGAATGCACGTATGATGACCTCGCTTCTATCCTAAAGATAATTAAGATATAATCCCGACGTTACGTCCCGACATCAGTACTAATTTGTTTCCGCGTCCGTTACCGTCGAACTCTGAACCCACGTAATGAAATGAATAGTGACCATGTGACAATGACAAATTATATAGCACGAACATTCCATTTGTTACACATAAGAAAACATCAGGAATAAATAATATTAAAGGTTCTTATCTTAGTTCTGTAGTTGGTCTGCTTCCGAGATGGCATCCAGATCCGAAGTCATATAACGGGTCCTCTCCAAAATTGAGCAATTGCCAGCGCCTGTGTAGCCCTTCATTTCCCTTGTATATATATTTTAATATCAGCGCCTGTAAAACTGTATTAGATCCTAGAAACAAGAAAACTATTCCCTCTACGCCGAGCACATACAGAACATAAACCTCTTCAATCTAGTTCATCCACGGTTAAGCAAAAAGGCGAAAGAATAGTAATAGTAAAAGGTCCGAACAGAAGTTGAAGTTCTCTGCAAACTGTCCATATCCTATAGTAGCCCCTGTGTTTTCCAATAACAACTTTCCAGTCATGTATTTAACATAACGTCCTCCTTGTGTGTATGTGTGCTGCAATATCTGTCATCCAGTTAGTGATTCCCAAAATAGTGT